>JAOEHX010036186.1:0-56706 GCA_025448015.1 Bolborhynchus lineola
GTCCCTGCCCATGGCAGGAGGGTTGGAACTAGATGATCTTAAGGTCCTTTCCAACCCTAACTATTCTATGATTCTATAATAATTAAAAACTAGGAAGAGCAGTCTTCAAAAAGATGTTGGAGTATAATATGAGGCAACTGAAAATTGAAGAGCTAGGCCTGATGTGTGCAAGAAGGCAGCAGCAAGAAAATAGGAGCAGAGACAGGTACAGCCTGATGAGCCTGAGAAGTGGTTTGAGGCCAGGAAATGGTGTGGCTGAGATGTGAGAAGGGGGAAAGAATTGCAAAAAAGGTAAAATTCGTGGGCTGAGATAAAGACAATAGGACAGAAAAGGAAGAGAAAGCAATAATAATGATGAAAGAGTACACAAAACAAGTGGTGCATAATGCAATTGCTCCTCACCTGCTGAGGGATGCCCAGCCAGTCACCAAGCAGCACACCACCACCCCCTGACCAGTTTCCCCCATGATGTCATATGGTATGGAAAATCCCTTTAGCCAATTAGGATCAGCTGTCCTGGCTGTGCCTTCTCCAGGCTTTATGTATCCCACAGTCTCCTCCCTGGCAAGGCAGTATGAGAAGATGAAAAGTCCTTGATTTACTGTAAGAACTGCTCAGCACCAACTACATCATGAGTCTGTTACTAACATTATTCTCACCTTAAATCCAGAACACAGCACTGTGACGCACTATGAAGAAAATTAACTCTATCCTGGCTGAAACCAAGAAATAAAACCCCCAAACTTGTATATGCTATCTGCTGCATACCTTGGCCATGCTTTGAGATCCTTCAGCACACACTACTGGTAGATTGGCAGGCATGTGGCTGTTGCTAATATATGCACAGCCGTGAGCTAAATAAAGTCTTGTGGCTTATCTCAGTCTCTGACTGCAAACCAGTGAATTTTGTGTTTTTCTAAAAAGTCTGCATAGTCCCACACCCTTTTTTTTTGGTTTTTTTTTTTTTTTTTTTCCTCATTCCCACAAAACTGTGAAATGCTCTGATCATGTGCGACCCCCAGGGGATCATGGTAACTCCAGACCTTGCCATGTCTTTTGAACTGGAGCTGGTAATAATAAAGAAATCTCCTGGAGGTCATCTAGACCTTGCTTCCTCCCCATGCTTGTAGCAGAGGGCTCAACAGTGGGAAAGTATTTCAGCTAGCTCTGAATAGCCTCATGCATATCCAGGTATAAAATTTTGGCACCTCATATAGCCGATTTACTACCTATTTTAGTTTAGATATTTCTGTCCAGTGATGTGTAATGCTGCAAAGATATATATTCTATGGGTAAATGATCTCACAACACACAGAAATGCTTACAGACCTTTTATACTCAGAGAAAGACTTGAACTTCGGGAGGAGTAAGAGACAAAACTGTGCTCAAATGGGATCATCCTGAAAAATGAACATTTCAATTAGATTGATAATATGCATGAAGTTATAGAGAAAGAAAAATACCTTGGTTGACTCCAGCAGTGAAAAACCTGATTCGAGACCATCAACATTAGTCATGTGCAGACAATACTGCGAAGCACATTGTCCACAGATTATTCATATTTATGGGCTGATAAAATAATGAGAAGAAAGACTGAAAGGGATCATCTGATCTATCCTTTTGACTCAAGACAGTCAAGAGTGGATAGCATATAATGGTCCTACTGACCTCAGTGAATACAGTAAGAACCAGTACAAGATGTATGACCATAACAAGATGTATACACGTTCAAGGTAAGCAGTGAGTACAGGGTCACTACAATCAAGTTGCCACAAGTCTTGACACAGGGTCCCAGAAATTATACCACTGGCCTCTAATTAGCTTAGCAATACTGTTGGGATTATTTTATTTCCCTTCTCATTAGTAATATTTCAGAGAAAGTATTTTCAAGCTGTTCTTGCAAATCCTTAGTGTATTTTTAAAAACATCACATGATTTTAGGAAATGATATTTGATGAAAAATAAGAAATATTGTTTGTATTTTTACAAGTTTTTTTTGTTAGACTTCAGTTTAGAAGACTGAGCTTGGAAAATAAAGTATACACACATTCTAGATAGGCATAGAAAAAGAAATGCTGTTTAAAGCAGACCTATGTGTGGGGAGATGAAAAATGACAGAAGGAAAAATAAGGTTGATAATTAGGATATATTTCCTGAAAATCACAACTACCAGATGACTGAGACTTTCCCAAGGAAAAGGGTGGGAAATCTCTTCCCTTTGGCTTTCAATATTGGATAAAGTCCTGAGGGACAATGCCACAGAATTTGCTATCATAAATGCCTGCGCAGGTTATCACTTTTTGCCTGAAAATAATTTGTCCAAACGACATGCTGTGTGTTGAATTTTACCCTTTAAGCAATGGCTTTCCCAGCTTGCATAGGAACATTTAAGCAGCTATAGCCACCTAATACTCTACAGACATTTTTCCAAATATTCAGCTATTAAAACCATGCAGTAAAATTCTTGATGGAAGAAATTAAGGATCTGGTAAAAAAAAAATAATAAAATTGTTGAGTCATAGTGTTCTGACACTGCTTTGTTCACAGTTTTAGAGTATCACTTTTAAACATCTTAATAACGATGATAATAATAGTAATAATCACCTCACTATGTCACTTTTCTATTGTTTTATCTCCCTGAGAAAAAAATCAATTAGCAGCTGCCAGGCTACTAAAGGCACTAAACCTTATATAAAGTTTTAGCCTATTAGAGACTGCATTGTGCATTGCACTTTTTATTATTGTTATCTGTTTCCAAAGCCTTGCTTCCTCTTCTGTGGGAAATGCCATGCTTTTAAAAAGGCCAGCTGAAGAAAATAAATGGCTTTTTATTAAATGCAAACCTTATGGATTTTCACTTCTGCTACATAATGGTTTGTCTGTCATTTTGAAGTTAAATTAAATATTTTACCAGGGAAAAGAATACTTTTCAGATAGCAAACAACAAATGTGTTCTGCACCCACTTACACAGGCAGTGGATGTTCTTAAAAAACTTTATTGATTTCAACTGAGGTTGCTGTCATTAAGTTTCTTTTCTGAGTCTCTCCATTATTATGTGAAATAATGCAGCTATTTGGAATCCCATTAAGATGCTAACCACACTGTTTCTGTTTGACAAATATGCATAATTAGAAATGTTCCCTGATTCTAACGCTTTATAGGGGGAGCCACCTTTTCTTTGAAGTATCTAAAAGTTAAGTGTCTTGCTTTATATATTCTTCTGTGCTTCCTTCAGTAATTCATGAAAAAGCAGCTTTGGAGGGCACTTCATTCATATGTAAGCCCATGTTTCTCTACATATGTCTTTGAGGCTGCTGAGCAGGTCAGGTTGTCTCAGATCACCCCTGCAAAAGAGGTGCAAGAAGTCCATGCAATAAGGCCTGGAGCTAAGATGTCCCTCTTTTGAGGGGAACCTGAAAAGACTGTGCTGATGAGCTATGCTTTGCATTCAACTACTTCTCCATCCTGACTCATCTATAAATGTCAGTTTGACTTGAACTTCCACACTAAAACCAGAAACATTGACAAGGCTTTTCACCATCTATCTGCTGAAGCCTGTATTTTGGTGGTTAGAGCGCTTTAGGCTAAGTGAACTAAAAGGACCAGAGCACTTGCTCAAGCTTATACAGTGTCCTACGCACTGTAATTCCCCATAGGCAGGATAATCCATCAACTCCAGAGAAGATAGAATTCAGCAGAACAAATACAGACCATTTTGCGCTCCTTGCCCAGTGGTATATATAAGAAAGGACCTGGTTTGCTTTGGTTAAATACAGCCAAATGGATGATAGCCCTTTTCAGACAAAGGAAGGATTGGGTCCATGTTGCTCCTGAGTATCAGCAGAGCACATATCTCAGTTTGAATACTTTTCCCCAGATGAGGCCTTACAAAGTATGTTTGTTGGCTGCCAGTGACATCAGACCATGATCATAGAATCCTAGAATGGTCTGGGTTGGAAGGAACCTTAAAGATCATTTAATTCCAACTTGTTGCCACAGGCAGGGATAACTGCCACTAGACCAGGTTGCTCAAAGCCCTCTCCAACTTCGACATGAATATTTCCAGGGATCCATCTTTGACAGATGTTTTTTGAAATATGTCCATCAGTGAATTATGTACTTTACACAGAGTTTACTTTTCTGATATTCCTGTGGGTTACGATACAAAGAAAAGTATCCTAGGAAATAAGGCTCAAGGGAATTTCAAGAAGCCATTAACTTTGTCTCCTGAAAGTGAATGACTGTGTTATCACTGGTCATCAAAAAACATCCACAGATCTGTTCCTGACTACATGCTCTACTGCTTTTTTATTTTTATGATTAAAAAATTCCATTAGCAAAATCCAAGCCCTGCTGCCTGATTTGTAAATTGACTTTCCCTGACTGAAGTCCTTAATGGCAGGGATTATCTTGTTTTCTTTATATGCTACTGTCTTTAGATTAGAAAAGAGATATCATGTTTCTTTTCTGTTTATTTTTCCCTGGACTTTAAAGAAAAGTTTAGTCACTGAAAGGAAAGGTATCAATCCCAGAGGGAAACACTTACACTTTTCCTCCTACTGAGAAACCATTTATCAAATAATAAACAGACTATGAAGCAGTAAGCCAAAGATCTTTTTCATCAGATCTGAAATTTCCTCAGTGAATGAAACTGATTTTTGTTGATCTGGGGGTTTATCCATAAAATCATATTAACCAATATTGGGCACATTCTTATGCTCAGTTGCTTTTGATTGAGTTTTATCAGCTGTCCCTTTCTTTTCCTGGAGCTGATGTCACACTGATTCCTCACAAGCTACTTATGTTACTGCCTTCTCCAGTATTAAACATGACCCAATAACAATAACAGTCTTCATGGTTTTCTAGGATTTAGCATCATCCTGTTTTCAACATTATAGTATACAGTAAGATATAAGTATACAGTGACACAATGTTTCATAAGAAAATAGTCAACAAGCTCCTACAGAAACATAAATACTGAAAAACTGTTTCAAAATGACTCTGTAGCATTTGTATTTTTACATGAAAAAAAAAGAAAGATAACAATTTATCTTGAAAAATGACCATTTTAAGCTCCATTACAATAAATTCATCAAAACCATATAAAAAGATCATACTGAAATGTATCAGCTGGAATTCATGTGTGTTAATTTTTTGTAATACTTTGTCCTTTGTAGGAGCACTTGATTTTACTGATTTATTTCTGTATTTTTTAATAGCAAGTATTTTGATTCAAGAGCTCTGAAAAAGTTATTCTCAAAATTCCTCAGTATTACTTAACCCTTTTATGATTCCTCTCTTCTTTCTGCTCTTCCTTGTTCAAAATTACCATCTTTCAAAGTCTTTTGCTTGCATTCATGCACCTATGCTAGGCTGTCAGGAAACTGATCTTCTTAGCCTCCAGTGGTTCATGTACCATCTAGCGTATCGTCACTTGTCAAAATGATTGTCTTGTCATTGCCCTTCTATCCTTGGACCCTTGCCTGACATCCCCATGCAAATGAATTTGGCTTCTGTCCACTGGTATTGTCAAGCTGCTTTGGGCCATTATGCTTTCTTATCCTATTTTCTCCTTCCTCCACTTGCAATATTAGGAATGTGCCTACTCGAAGATTTATATTTCAAGTCTAGGTTAAAGATGACCTTTAAAAATGGAAAGGTTCTTTGAATCAAATTTGTTCCACTCATAAAGCACATAGATTAGCAGCATGGTCAACTAAAGTTTTTTAAACCTGAAAGAGAACATACCAGTTTGCACAAAGGCCAGGCAAAGAATAGATCCTGAGTGACTTGATCAAGGATAACTAAAAGGATTTGTGTTTTTATGCTTCATATGGGGTAGGATTAGCTCTGTTTAAACCCAGAATTTCAGCTCAAAAGTAAAGAAAGCAAAATTTGGGGATTTGCACATAGATGCCCTGGGGGATTTAATCTGGCCTTCAGCTGTGTCTCCAACTGTCACAATACTCCCAGAACTCCTTCGTCATGTTTGACATACGGATGTTTCTTGTATACTCAAGCTTTTCAAGTGGCACTAGAAATCTATGATGATGCATCTGAATCCTGCCTTAGTTTATATTTCAACTCTGAGGAAATCATGGCTTTGATTCAGTTGCCTAAATATAGCTGACTAGTACCATCGCAGTTGCCAAAGGTTTCCTGTCAGGTCTTCAGATACTGCTCCAGAAAGGTTTCAGCCTGAAATAAAATTCTATATTTTAGCTAAAAATTATTCTTCAAGATTCCTCTGACTAAGCTCCCCCATGATATGCATGGTAACCTGGAGGTGTTTAGTTCTCTTGTAATCAGGATGTTCTCCCCTGAAGAATGAAGTCAAGCTTGCCTGTATAAATGCATCTAGGGTTGGTAAGTCATCCCCTACAGGTGCTTGTGCCAAAGCTTAAAACAGCATCTTTGACAGATCTTTCAGGTCAAAGCTTAGCAGAAATACTTTCAACTATGGGCGCTGGCAAAAAACAGATGATGAAGGCAGTCAAAGTTCAGCATTAACAGTGCAATCATTGATGATCTGACCTCAACATTATATAGGGTTGGCAACAGTGATAAAAATTAGCCTTAAACTGTGGAAGAAAGTAATGGCCATAAACTTTAACTGTTTTTTTTTTTTTGTTTGTTTGTTTGTTTGTTTGTTTTTCCCCTTTTTACTTTCAGTAACCTTCCCATTTTGTGGAAATTATATATTTTCTTTTTTAATGCTGAGATAAATATATATAGACTAGATTTCTGCTCTTGATATCTCAGCAACAGAATGCTTAGGAAGTGCAATTCATTTACACCATTCCCATGCTATAAGAGGTAATGTGATAAA
Organism: Bolborhynchus lineola; assembly: GCA_025448015.1. NCBI lineage: Eukaryota > Metazoa > Chordata > Aves > Psittaciformes > Psittacidae > Bolborhynchus > Bolborhynchus lineola. Next base: position 6,831 of record JAOEHX010036186.1, read on the forward strand.
AGGAAAGTTTGCACAGTTGCCACTTTTGGGCTGATAACAACTTGATGCTCTTGCACTGCTGTTGATAAATATTGTGCTTCGGCAAACTAGATCTTAATGCTTTTGCACAAATTTTTAGGCCTAAAAAGTGGGTTGGTGCTCTGACTGCATTTGTTCATAGCTGGTTCTATTTTCATGTCTTCTTTTTATTAAATGAATAACAATATAAGGAATTAATAGCAAACAGTCAATAATAATTGAAATACTACATCATGTTTTTATTCCACACACACTCAGGCAGGTCAATATTATTTTCATTGCTAAAAATTAATTAGCCCATTTATAATAACACTAGCAGTAATGATGTGGCCTTACCTACTAACAAGAACAACCTGACTGAGGGACATTTCTTATGTTTCTTAGTTCCTTTTTTTATGCGAGAGATTTTTGACCAAGCTAGATGTCCATCTTAGTTATGGATCACCTTAATCAAATCATCAGTTCCAATCATTAAAAAAATGGAAGGAGATGAAGAAGCATAAAACTAAGATCCAAGAGTTCAGGTAAAAGCAATTTCTTTATGCTGGAGGAAGGAGGAGTGGGTAGGGTGTTGAAACATCATCATTAAAGTCATAGGAAAAACAGATTATTTTGTGAAGATTTGCATCAGAACTCAATAGACTTCACAACACAGAAATTTACCTATGAAATAATGTCTCGTATATCTTTATTCACCACAAAGGCCGCAGGGAGGAGGCCACAAATACCGCTTTTTATTTTGGTGGAGCCGTGTGGCTTTCTGAGTGTGGCTACTGTGCTCTGGCATGGAAACCAAAAGGTGGATAATTACTGGGGAAATGGGTGTTTCTGGCAGCTGTGAGGAGGTGGCTGAAGGAATTTGGTTTTACAGGGACTCACAGGGAACTTCAATGTGTAATCTACTTCTCCCAGGGATATGATGGGAATTTGTGGCAATAAAATGTGGCCTCAGGAGGGCCATTTAGATTTTATTAGCTTTTGTGGAAAGATTAAAAACCCATCTAAAGACCATCCCACCACTGCTTTTCAATTATCCTACCCACCCTGGGCTGCTTGGCCAGCATTTTGGGGAGGAATGCTGTACTGTGGGCAGGTGATGTTTTAGATTTTCCATGGGCCACACTGATTCTTTCTCTCTATTGCTTACTTTCCCCTCTGTCTTAATCACCTTCCCTCCTTCATAACACACAAACACATGCACATACAGACCTCTTGATTGTTCATAGGACTTTCTGTGTTAATACGACTGTCTGCTAGTTTAAGGTCCTGAACTAGAGACAGATAATGCCTGAGTTTAAATACAATCACGACTGCATCTAGAATCCAATACTTACTCTGGGAAGAAAAGAGTTGCTTGAATACATTTTACTCTACTCAGACTCTGTCTGTCACTGATAGACCTTCTTTTTCCCCAAACCAGTCCCTTAAATAAAAGTCTTAAAAACCAAAAAAAATCAGTTTGTCTGTCCACTTCGATGTCGTGAAAGGGGCATAAGCAACACAGACTTCTTCCCTTGTAACGTCAGTGTGTTTTTTACTTTGGTGCACAGCAGAGAGCCATTAATTCAAGCCCTTCATGTCTGTGTGAGTACACACTTCTTTCTTGCTTGGCAGCAGCCAAATGAATCTCTGAGATGAGGAAGCAAGATGTCAGTTTCTCAGCTTATGTTACTGGCACAAGTACTTATCCATGGCACAGGGTGAGAGAGCTGCTGTTGCATCTCCACAAAGTAAGGATATGTTTTGGCTAAAACCAAGAAGGCCAGTGATACTTATCTATAGAGCCTCAACAGCCTTCTAAAGATACTTGCTCAATAGTACACACCCTAAAAAAACAGGTTATTTTGATAGAAGACTGCTGTTGTAACTTACTATAGTTGGCTGGACTTTCATCAGTTCTCATAGACTTAGTTCTTTGTTTCATTGAGGCTGAGGAGCCTCCAAAGAAAACTAGTGGTATATAGGATGCATTCTTGGCAACTCTAGGATTTTAGTTTTCTTTCTGTGTCTATAGGGAAACAATATTCTAGAAAAACTATTCTCTTGAGGGATAAAGCCAAATCCCCATATGGCTGTGCATGTAGAAGTTTCATTGGACCTTTATCATTACATAATCTGATGATAGGAACAGCATTCACCCTTTGACATCTACATTCATATGAAACAAGGGACCCTCAAGGACTTGTTGGATGGGAGCTTGGAAGGGAGAGCAGGGAAAGATGTCAGTATTTGTACAGGGCTTATGGAAAAAACCCTCCTCCTTATAACTAGGGGCATACAACAAAGCAGAATGAAGAAAATTAAATAAGGCATTTTATTTAAAGTACCTAAACTGGTGTTCCCTAACTTGAACCATTTCCCAGTTTGAATATAAAAATAAAATTCTACAAATTCCCCTGTTAAATGGCAAGTGGAATGCATCTCTGGCTTACTTTCAACAGCATTAAGAAGCAGGGAAAAAAAAGCATAAACTTCGTCTTTATTTCTTTTGGCAAATTGCCTGTAACGTTATACGCTTCTGCACAACGGATTTGTTTCAGCTTACATTTCAGGTGTGGATGAGCCAATTCTTTTTGTCAGTTACTCAGATGACAAGCTCTGGTCACTCCATCCATGGTTTTGTTGAAATGGACAGCCTGATATGACCTCCACAAGCTGGATCTCAAGATTGCCACTTCCACTGACTCACAGCTAGAAGTTTTTTCAAGGCCCCTACATTCATGCTCCAGACAAGATTGCCATATGAGATCTATTCGACGTCTGCTATGACAAAGCATCCATCTTAACTACTTCAGCCCTTCACAATGAAGAAGAATAATGAACCATTTCTGGAGACTCTAAACACCATCCCAGAACTGTTACCTGAAATTTGCCAGATCCAGTATATCTGGAACTGTCTGATGCCAGGAGCCTTCAGACCTTTCTTCCCCAAGTGAGGCATTACAAGTACTGCTTCTCTCATCACTGTGTAAGAAACAGGATGAGGCAGGAGCCCAAGGCTCTTACCAAAACATTGATAGGTTTTGGCACCAAAGGGTGGCAAAATAAACCCTCACTCCAGAAACAGACAGGTCTCCCATAGCTTCTGTGTCACATTTAGCCTCATGTGATGTTTTGGGGTTGAGTCTGCCCTGGACCTGACAGCAGTTTGGGGAACTAGAGCTCTGGTGATTCCACTGGCTGTAGGTGAGAGTCATCTAGACTATTGGGAGATGCCCATATAGAATCACAGACAGAATTATTGAATGGTTTGATTTGGAAGTGATCTTAGAGATCATCGAGCTCCAACCCCCTGCCACTGGCAGGGACACCTTCCACTAGAACAGATTGCTCGAAGTCTTATCTGACACTAAACCTAAATTTATGAGGCACAGTCTTTGAATTAAACACTACCCTTAAAGGCATATGAGATAAATCCTCTCTTCTTGGACAAGAAGCCTGAATCGTATCTCATTTAACAGTAGACATGTTCATTTTAGACACCCACATCTCAAGCTGTTAGCCCAGACTTTGAGTTAATGGAAGATCACACATTTGAAAAGAAGGATTTTAAGAACTCGATTTAGTTACACGCCTACAGGAATCTTGAACCAAATGAGATATTTGAGGGCATCTCATACATCTGCACAGGTCTGCCAGATGTGACATAACAACTAACTGCCAGAGACTTGTATCTTGTTGGAGCTGCAGCTGGAGGCAAAGTAAAATTACTTCAGGCATCTCAAATTCCATTAGACACTTGCGCTTAGACAGCTGAGTCAGCCCCTTGAGGTCTTTGAGGGAAGAAGATGAACTACTCTATAAAGTCATGATTCACCTGCATAAACATTGGCTTTTAGTACCACTGGAGACCATCTGCGGCTCTAAGACCTCTGCACAGGTCTGGCAGATAAATCACGGGACACAGTAGAGAGCTTCTCCTTTTCTGGAGCACCTATGGCTGAGGGAGGGAGGTATCCAAAGTGCAATAGACAGCTGATGCTGAATCCCACCCTAAATGCCTGTTTGCAAACTGAACCTTGAGTGATCAGCTCCAGTGCTGACTCATGTTTGCTCAGGTGAACTACACCTGTGATTTCACTTATGAGGTGTAATGGGCACAAGTTACTCCTTGGGAGATTCCAATTGGGCATGAGGTGCAAATTTTTCACAGTGAGAACTATCAGCCACTAGAATAATCTCCCCAGTGAAGTAGTCATTTCTCCAATGCTGGACACATTCAAGATTGGGCTGGACAGGGTGCTGGGCCATCTAGTCTAGATCATGCTTTATCTAGAAATACTGGACCATATGATCTCTGAGATCCCTTTCAACCTGCTATTGTATGATTCTATTTCTCCAGTCTCCAGGAGGTGAGTTCTCCCTGCCCTTCTGTGAAATTCAGCAGATCTCACACATCTCCTTTTTTCTAGCCATGTTACTCCAAAGACCAACATGCCCCCCAGGAAAGACACATGCACTCCATGATCTGTGAGCTAGTCCTTCATGAAGCTCAGGGGAGTACCTCTGATGCATTGGGAACCACTGCTTGAAAGGAACATTACCCCTTTGTGAATAAAGCATTGCACTAACTGATACACCTGGGTCGGAGCAATCCCAGGCACAGCTACAGGTTGGGCAGAGAAGAGATTCAGAGCTGCACTGTGGAGAAGGACCTGGGGGTGTTGATCAATGAAAAAATGAACATCAGAGGGCACTGTGCGCTTGCAGCCCAGAAAGCCAACCAAATCCTGGACTGCATCAAAAGGAGCGTGACCAGCAGGTGGAGGGAGGTGATCCTGCCACTCTGCTCTCGTGAGACCTCACTTGGAGTACTGTGTGCAGTTCTGGTGTCCTCAACATAATAAGGACATGCAACTGTTAGAACAAGTCCAGAGGAGGGACACGAGGATGATCATGGGACTGGAGAACCTTCTGTATGAAGATAGGATGAGAAAGTTGGGGCTGTTCAGCCTGGAGAAGAGAAGGCTGTGTGGAGACCTCATAGCCACCTTCCAGTGTCTGAAGGGGGGCTATAGGGATGCTGAGGATTGACTCTTCATTAGGGACTGTAGTGATGGGACAAGGGGTAACGGGTTCAAACTTAAACAGGGGAAGTTTAGATTGGATGTAAGGAAGAAATTCTTTACTGTGAGGGTGGTGAGGCACTGGAATGGGTTGCCCAGGGAAGTTGTGAATGCCCTGTCACTGGCAGTGTTCAAGGCCGGGTTGGACAGAGCCTTGGGTAACATGGTTTAGTGGGAAGTGTCCTGCCATGGCAGGGGGGTTGAAACTAGATGATCTTAAGGTCCTTTCCAACCCTAACTATTCTATGATTCTATGATTCTATTTCCTCTGGAGAGTACAGCAAAGGCAGAGGCTTCACTTCTGTGCCGTGCATGGTTGAGACCTGACTGATGTCACAACTTGCCTTATGTTTCATTTTCTGTGTTGCTGGGCTGTGATTGATTCAGAGCAGTCGCATTAGATTGTAGAGGCTTTGCTGACCACAGAAGCTGTCTCACTTTTATTTTGGAAAGCTTGTTATTCTCTGCCCAGTTCTGTCTGGATGAATTCCCTCACTTTCATTTGTCTGTCTCTTCTAAGGTGTATTTGGAGCTCTGGAATAACGTGAGGACAAAGACGTGGAGCAGCAGCACTACAATATTAAATTAGGTGAGAGATAGAAAACTCTGAAAGATCTGATGGATCACAAAAAGAAGCCTTTAGAGCAGAATTTTACTTTTTCCCTTGTGGTTTTGGATGTGAAGTGAAGTGCAGTTGGAGTTGGAAGTTGGCTTTTTAGCATTGGTATGCTTTGTAATTCACTACCAGATGGCAGAAGGGGACTGGTTTGGTTTTTTCTTCCTCTTTTTTTTTTTTCCTACAGTGGCAAATAACATTGGTTTGAGCCTTCTGCAAAGCCCTGGGAGCTCCTTTCCTGCTTTGGTTTGTGTTTTTCTCCATGTCTTGCTCTGTATAACTATGTACAAACACATCCATTTTTAGCTATGCTACACATTCCCTTTCCTTCCAATTATGCATTTCTTTTACATCTATGACAACAAAAATATATGAAATCATTAAGACCCTTTTGCATTGGAAAGACTATCTTCTGGTACACAGATTTTTAGTTATCGTCATTCTCTATTTGATTTTCAGCATTTGTTTCTGTAGAAACTTTGAATTGGAGTTCATTGAAGAGCCACAATTATCATACCTTGTAGTGCTGGGTGTTCACTGGATAGGTTTGCAAATATTTCTAATAGTCAGTTGAACCTGGAAATGTGTTTGCATGAAGCACCATGTAAGAAATTACTAATGGAGGTTTGTAATATGTAATATGAAGAACCTGTAGGTATTTCTATTTTCTTGGAAGAACATGAAAATTAGGCACAGATACACAGCAAAACAGCTTAACTACTTGAACAGGCTGTTACCAGAAGTGTATGCTTTCCTTCTCTTTGGGCTTCTGAAACAAGACTAAACTTCTTGTTGAGAATATATGATTCCAGAAAGTTATTGGCTTAAAACAAGGTAACAAGTGAAATCACAAGATGCTATTACATAAAAATAAGATTATACACCTTAAAAACTACTTCTTGGCCTGAAAATCTTTAAAAGCATTTATTTACTATTTTTACCTAATACAAATTTTTTCTTTGCATAATGAACTTTCATTCAACATACAAAATGCATGTCTTGTGTAAATATTCAAGCAGGCAAATCATCAGGCCTGATATGTTGACCCTAGCAGACATCCTCGTCTGCTAATTGTTTTTCTACCGGACAGAATTTTTTTTCCAGATTGTCTCCATCAGGAACAGAAAACTTTAGATGCCTATGAGTTAGTTATATAATTTGAACTAATTTTCTATCTTGTATCTATTGTAAAACAAAAAGAATACTTCAAAATGTGACTTGTGGCTCCAGCCTTATAACAGAAGGCCTGGTACAGGCAGGCCTTACTCCTGCAGTTGCACATATACCTGTTTTGTACCTGGATGACAAATAGCTGGCTTAAACTACAGGGTAGACCTTCACATGCCTACACATTTAAATGTACTAATTTGGAGAAATTAACTCAATACTTGGGATCTAGTAGGTCCCATTCTAGGAGGGATATTAAGGTAACTACTTTCCAGTGTGCCATCTCCTACAGCCAGGAGTGAACCAGAAAGTGATACAGCTACCATTTGCATCTGCCTGCACTTGAACTGACAGACAGAATGATTACAGTTTCTTTTAATGGTGAGGTACAGCCTTCACAATACACTCAAACTAAAGCTTAAAGCCCTGATTTGAAATCCATAATGGGAGGCCATGTACCCTGTAGGACCTCCTTACTAAGAGCAGCAGATTATTGGGTTTACAGACTCCTTTATATTACTGTACCTTGGTCAGAGCTCTTCTAACCTACAGTTAAAAAGATTAGCTCAAACCATGATGGTCCCTATTATTAAATGTAGAGGTGCTATGCAAAACTGCAATTTTTTTAGCAAGCAAGTCACTTAACACATCATAATGAGGTTGCAGCTGTTCCTAGTCTAGAGCTAAACCTAAAATCTGGACAGAGCCCATCAATGTGTGTGAACACAGTAAAATAAGACAGAAAGAAAAGCTAGAACTGTAAATCCTCAAGTCAAATGCAGATGGCACTTTCCTTTAAAATTATGTACTTAAATTTAGACATCCAAATGTAGGAGTGTAAATGTATTATTGGTGTCTAACCTCCCACCACAGTAAATGAAGAAGCAGTCAATCTTGTTACCAGGATATTCAATTCATCTGCCCACAGGTGAGCACCTAATGTTAAACAAGACACCATAATGTATTCAAAATATCCATCTGTGGGTAGCAAATAGGAAATAGGATTTATGGGAAATCCTCTGCTTCTTGGAGCTGTAGGCTAAAGTGGGACAACCATGACCATTATTAATAGCATGAGTCTCCAGTGTCAAGGCAACTGAATTGTTTCAAGTCCAAATGATGACTCAGCTCACCTTGAAGCAAACACCTGGGGTACCGTGCAGGTTCTTGAGCATAGGTGTTTCTGGGGAATTTGAGACATCTTAGGACAGCTGAGGCATCTTTCTGGGGAGACAGGTATGACCAGAGAACTTGCGTAAGATTCAAAATGAGATATATGAAATAATAAATAAAAATAAAGCAACATATTCTAAAGTTCATGGATGGATGTATAGCACTGGAAAAACTATATTGAAGCAAATTAATGAACTCCAAAAGACTATTTACTGCATCTGCTTTAAATTTAATGACAATTCAGGCATATAATTTAGTGACTGACTTGTCTTTCTCAGATGTTAATCTTGGGGAATAAACCCATGGATTGAGAAAAAGGAAGAGACCCAGCAGACTTGAGAGCACCTCTCAACCTTGGAACCAAATTAGCTGGATCTCCAGCTGCCACCACCTGATATCACTCTGTGGATATGTCTCAGGCCAGGTAAAGCAGGAAACCCATCTGCAAAGCAGAAGTATTGGGATGCATGCATGACCTCTTTGGCTAACTGGAGATACACAGTTGTACACTGGCTTCTGATACAGTTGTTCCTAATCAGCAAAGGTGTGCAGCTGACTTTGCAAGGTACAAATGCTTGCCTTGTGTACTGGGCGAATGTAAGAAATTACGTCTTCCTCCTACTCTTCCCAGAGGCATTGAATATGCGATTTCGGAACTCCTTTGGCCTTTCATTGTATTGACTTAAGGTACAAGACCTGTGAAAGAGGATTGTTCGGGGTTGCACAGTGGAACAGATTGATTCATTGTGCTTTTCACACAGACGCGTAGTGCAGCCCAGAGATAGAATGATAAGGCATGGACTACGCACAAGAAATTAAGTTTTTCTTTTGTTTGCATTATTACAGTAGATTCCAATTAATAGGTCCCCTAGTGATTGTCACCCTCCCTCACCTAGCAAGATTTCCTGGGAACAGGCTTCAGTATGAGTCATTTTATTGTCTTGAAACAGTGAATAAACAGCACATCTAATCCACAGAAAGGGCATGTTAGAGGGGAAGGCTTAACAAGCTAAGCAACAGATTTAAAATGTGTAGACTCTCTGGAACCATAGCCCTGAACTCAAGTACTGTCATTACTTCTATTTAACTTCTTTATTTTTTTTTTTTAACTTCTTTTCTTTCTTCTAAGGCTTAAAGCAAAGGAATATCAGCATACTGTAATATGCTTCAGTATTTCAGACTGCTTTACAATCCGAACTCTTGATTGCTCCGGATGGACCTTGAAAAGTACCACATATATTTCATATAAATGAGAATTTAGCCTGTTGTCCTTGGACATACTTTTCCTTCTTCCTATTGTTATGGCTAGGACAGGCTGGATTTCAGCACCAGTTGATATGACCTTTGGGTGTGTAATTTGCTGAGTGCTTTGGGATCACAAGGGATGAAGGGCTTCGTTTAAATGCAAACTCTTTATTATTAGCTCCTGTGAATAGACTGCAGGCAACAGGTGTGAATTAGTGTTTGCTTAGCTATGACTTCCTGCTGTGCTCGCCTTGGTCATCTCTGCTGGCCTCTAAGCACTGTCACTGCTTTCAAAAGGTCAGACTTACCTCCAGAAATACTTCCATGCTTCCTACAGTGGCTATTTTTAAAGGTATTACTGAAACAGAATGATACCCAAGGATTCCCTGTAGCCCCTAGGGATCACTAGATAGAGAGAGGGAATCCTACTTTCGGGCTTTTCAACCTGGCATTTGCAGATTCCACATGTCCCACTGACTACCTGGAAGGGGTCTGTGAAGTAGAACTCAAGCCCACAACCAATAAGCAGACATTTTAATCTGTAATGGAAAACGTTTAAAGATCAAAAATTAGAAAAACCCACAAAGAACAGACAAAACTGAAAATTGCTGTCTGTTTTAAGCAATAAGAATGAATCCAAGGAGTCATTCTCTTGCTGCAAATTCAATCCTTAAACTTGCTGCAAATGTCTTTTGTGCCCTTAAGTAACATTATTCTTTTTAGTCTGCTAAAAACATTTTTCCTGCTCTTTGTCCATGAGGATGAGAGTTAAGCTCTCCCTCTCTATGTGGTATGGTGCCATTATTAATTGATTCATTAATAGTAGATAATTAAGTAGGTCCAGGAAAATTCTAGGTTTGTTGAGTTTTAGTTGGGTTTTATTAGGGGGTTTTGTTTGTTTTGTCTTTTTTTTTAGTTGGAAACCTTTGTTGAAATTGCAGTGCTCCCTTCTGCCCTCAACTGCTGGTAATTACTGAATGATAACATCAGGGTTAAATGACACAGACAGGCAGTCAGGGAGAAACAATTCCAGGAACAGTGATTAAGGAGAACTGACCTGGGAGCAGTGGCAATTCTTTCCCAGGGGTTGCCCTGTGGGAGCCAGTCGATGAACTAAAAAAACAGGAGTCTTGCAGGTTGAGCCAGGCCTCAGCTGAAACTATTTGATGGAGGCAGGTAATTTCCTTTGCATGACACTGCTTGCTCTAAAACAATAGTTAATGTGCTGTTTCTGTCTACCTAAAGGCATCACTAGATGCCAGAGCATCTTTGTTGGTGCTTATAAGGTATTTTCTACTTATCTGCAAATCCTCTCCTAACTTTTCTGTGTGATATACTCCTGTCCTTGCTCAGGTTCTCTACTGCTTCCCTTGCCATGCACACTTCTGGGTTTCTCTATTTTTCAGTCCTTGCTGTTTAATCCAGGCACATCTGAAAAATAGAGGACATTTCCAAGCAGCATTAAAGTGATGCAAAAAGCTATGGATAGGGCATATCCTTCAGTGTTTGCTGAGGATTTACATGCCATCCATAATGATGATGGGTGAAGATGATTTTAATCAAGAAGACAATTATCAGAAAGCTGGTTCAAATAGCTTCCGACAAGCATCAGTGGTCAAATACTCTTTTCCTGGTGGCTCAACATAAACTGGAACAACAGGTCAAAAAAACTATCAGTGCTACTAAACTCTCATTTTTTTCTGAAGAAATTCTGAGAAAAGAGCATAGAAACTGAAATGAGATAAGTAGAAATGCAAGACTTCAAGGAGTGGCTCGCAGATGCAACGGGCAAAAGTATTCTGCCTGCCTACAGCATACCAAGATGTGATCTCTGCCTCTGAGTAAATGTGTTGAGTGTGGTTGTCATACAAAGACAAACTACTTAGTATGTCTCCATAAATATAAAATATAACAGGTAAGGATGCAACCAAAAGTTCCAGCCTTCAAAGATGTGCATGATAGGCTGAAATTTATAGATGTGATTCTTTTCTTAAGATCCAGTATATTCTATATTCCTAGCTGGAGTTGGGTTTAAGATGTGCGTGTATTTGATCTCTGATATTGTGAAAGAATGATGAGTAATACCAGAAGGTCAGTACAGGTTGTATTCTTCAGAGGCTCCATACTAAAAGCATGTTGAAGAAAAGGCAGATAACAGAAGCAGCAGATCTGCATGTTTTTTCTGATATGGCTGGTTTTTCATTCCTAAGGAAGGCTTCATAATTTGAACTTGGGTGATATTTCCAGATATCAAGGTAGAGAAAAGTAAAATTACTTCTATCCCTTATAAGGTCTTTCTATGAAACATGAAACAATTATGATTGTTTCATGAACAATTATGATTGATTTATGAACAATTCCATGCTATGAAACAATTCTGAAGTGATAGGGGCTGGCTGGGATAAATCAACCATTCTGAGACTACTAGAGAAGGAAACTATAATTTAGATATGGCTCTGTTTTACTCAGAAGCATCTTGGAGTAGCTTTTTGATATAATCTGTGACAGAGAAAAAGAGATGTGATGATGGCTTCTGAAGATTTCAACAAAATTAATTTGGGCTGGTGATACTGTGGACCAGGAGCAAAACCAAGAACAAGTCACAGATGTAAACTGAAATTTACACTGAGAGTCCATGATTCCTTTGCTACAACCATGCATCTTGTCTTTCAGATGTGTCACATCATATAGAGACAGTTTTAGAAATGCTGAAGACAAGCTTTCCTTGGAGATATGGTTTTGTATGCCTCCATTGAAATGGCCAAGCATCTCAGGCCCTGGTTTAGCAATTCATCTGCAGATGTCTCCTAGTTCCTTTGACTCCAAGGGGACTGAAACAAATATTCACAGTTTTCCTGAACCGAAGAATGTCCCAAATTATAAATTATATTATTTCACTGGGAGAAGTAGTAATTACCAGGAAACAGGTGGATTCATCCATGTCTATATATATATTTTTTTTTTAATATTGAGTATTGTCACCAAGGAGACAGGATTTGATATCTGTTTAACTACAGCTTCCTCTTCAGCTTTGCTAAGTGTAATGAAGTAAGCACATAGTTATAGAGACTACCCAAAAGCATTGTATGACTAATTCAGAGAGAAGCAAAATGCTTGTTTAGTCAAAAGCACCATTCATCTTGAGAACTTTAGTGACGACCTAGCCCTAAAATTGACTTGTTTGAGATCTTTGGAGCTGCAATGTTTGGAAAGAACATAAAGAAAATCACTGCTTATTTATTCAATGGAGTCCTGAGAGACCCAGTTATGCCATGGGGTAGGGAAGGAGCCACAGTGAATTCCAAATAAGAAGAGTTTGATTTCTGATTGTTAGTAATTCTTTCTCTTTCACAATCTGCCAGATTTCAGGGACAGGGGCTTGATCCTGCCAGACACTCACCCATGTACTTGCCATCAAGTACTGGCTCTGAAGTTTGTGTTTGATTTGGTGAGCATTGATTTCATAGGAACTCTAGGAGAAAACACTTCAGGAGAGTGACAGAAGCTTCATGTGAAGTCTCATTTTTTCCCTCCGTGTGTTTTCACTTTAGAGGGTTGCATTATCTGATGGGAAAAATTCAGAAATCTCAAAGGGATTTTATTTCTCTCTCACAGTTACTGGTTTCTCCAGTGGTTTTGGAATCTGAGTTTTGAAGAACTTGCTTATTACTATATTTGCAGTGCTATTTTTTTTTTTTTTTTTTTTTGTCCACTTAGATTTTGGACATTTTCCTGATTTCTAATGATAGCAGAAGAATCATCCTTGTTCTCAACCTTAACTGAGGAAACAGTATAATGTATAAGTGAAACAGTAGTGACTACATTCTGGGCTTTGCCAACTCTGCTGGCAGCTGAGTAGGCTGTTTTTGTAATTTGGCCTTTTTTATTAGCTACAGCTGAAGCCATACGTGTCTTCAGAGTTCAGTACTTCTGATTGAGGGCCACTGTTGATGGGATCCATCTCATATAACTGTCGTCATTCAAAAAAACAGACATGTAAATATGAGTTGGTCACCAAAGGTTTGTACTGTAGCCAGTGGAAAAATAGGTACTTCCAGACAACAATTCCTTTGGACTAATTTTAGTTACTTACTTTTGTAAAGTAAAATAGACCTTGTAGTTGAAGACATATGGACATCAGTCACCCTAAGAAGAGTTGTAGCAATAATGTTGATATTAGTGAGCTCCTGAAAAAATATTTCTCATGCGCAGGGAACTTCACCCTTAAGCTCACAGTTTGTGCACAGCAAGGAGCAGAAATCACCTGGAGCTATTGAAAGGGAGGTGTTCAGATGTACAGAACATCCAACTTATAATCTATTAATGAAGACGCCACATCAGTCCCCAGCATGACAAGAACCATGTTCATTAACCTGGGGAGGGGATTTTGTAAGGACTTGTAAGCAAATATAGGAAAACTGGTGAGGTTTTCCAAAGTGCTCAAACCTGCCCGAGCTTAAAAGGATTTTCTGTTAGATTGATGAGGGCAAGAAAGTTAACAAGAACACCTGGATTTAGTTGTACATATATAGGTGTCTGGTGCTACACTTTATCAGGCTGCCAGACGTCATTTCAGACAGATAATCATCACAGAAGCAGATTTTGCTTCAGTAGGTTTTCGAAAATGAAATAAAAATGGCCCACTTATACACAGATGGTGGGCTTTGGGTAAAGATATGTGAAATTGCATGTGTATTTTGTAGTTGTCTATAGGTGAGCTAGGGTACTGAATCCTTCTACTGATTTAATTAATTTTTTTCAATTTCATGTGCTGTAAAGCATCTTGGTTGGCCACCATACACCTTTTGAGAAAGATACAGTCTCCTTTAGAGTCTCATATCCGCCAGTTCTATGCAGATGTTGTGGATATCTTAGGTCATCTCAGTTGGCAATAAATGCCTATGGTTAAATCAGTGAATCACATTCCTACATTTGGGCATTTGAGTAGTGCTTTGTATCACACTGAATTTACTGACTGATCTCCACTGATTTATAATGAGAGCTTAGATACCTGCTGACATGGAGATGCCTCCATTTACGTAATTTTGAGCTGAATCTTACCATGAATATATTTGAAAAAAACCCCACAATTCTGCTGCATGCTCACTAATCATCCACTTATGATTTAGTCCTGACTATATTTCAAACTGAGCACACTGTGTAGGTGGACATGTGTTCCTAGCTGAAGCTCAAAATGTAACTACAAGTCATGACATCACATGTAGAAACAGCTTACAGATGTCATACACACAACCAATCAATCTATGATTCTAATATTAAACTTCCCAGAAAACTTTCAGGATTCATATATTTTAATCAAGACTGGCCTTGGATTCTCTAGTCTGACCTTATGCATAACACAGGTTGGAGGAATAAGAATAAATCATCTTTTCCACTCCGAGTACGAGTTCAGTATGTTGTTTACTTAAATAATTTTTTCAAGAAATTGTTACCATCTTGAGATGAAAACATCAGGAAACCGATACTTTAGTTCTCCTGGAAGGTTATTATTGTAGCTAATGACCCTAATGAAAACAAACAAACAAAAAACCTCAAGCAAATAAGAAAACCTCAGAGGATCACAGAATCCATAATAATTTATGTTGGAAGTGACCTGTGGAAATTGTCTCGTTCAACCACCTGCTCAGAGAAGATCCAATTAAACTAAGCTGAAAGTGCCTGGTTTTGTGTTTTAATTTAAATTGCATGTCTACAACATTGTTCTTCTTTTGGCAGGGGGAGGATCTTGCTTACAAATAAAAAGGGTTTAACACTTTGTATTTTGTTTCCATGAAAGCCATTCTATAATGTTATGAAGTCTTGCGGACAGGAAAGATACCCATACAAGGCTATTTGCAAATTAGTAGAGCTACAAAGCCTGAAAATACAAAACAAAATTATGTATTTTGGCCAATGTCATGAACTGAATTGTTATTTTAATTTGGACCAAATAAAATATTGCCTCATAAATGCTTTGGTCATGCATATAAGACTTTAATTTGAGAATGAAAAGAAGAAAAATGTTATTTGAAATAAAATCACAATAAAGCATATTAATAACAGGAAATTTTATATGTGTTTACAATATTATTGGCATTTAATATTGTCAATATGAGGAAAATGTCAGCTGTATATGGTGGATTATGCATGTGTACCTCAGGCTTGGTCTCAAATTTTGGTTTATAGAAGTGTCTTTTACAGATGTAACTTTTAAAGTATTCTTCTTTGGTAAAACTGTTTGAACTATTTCTGACACATGTGCAGTATCTTGAATCCCATAGGAGATTGGTCTCCACCTACTAAGACAAATTATGGTTTAAGACTAGAGATTTGAATAGAAGACAACTTTATAGATACCAACCCAAGGAAAGAAGATTTTGGATGCTTGGATCAATTTGTAAGCATAGATGTTTAATGGCATTTCAGGTTTCCTGGGCTATTCAAGGCATACATACAGGGTTGGAGACAATGCATAGGATATGTAGGAGAACTGTGCTCTTCCGAACAAGTGGACCAGCAGGGGCATCCTGTGACTTCTCAAATATCACAAGACACCTATGTTTAGGAAACCAAGCTGAGTCCTTTGTGATTTGCTCATGGTGAGACAGGAAATTGGTGTCAGAATAAAGCTTGGACTCTGATTTCCTGAGCCTGCACCTGTTCATCCCAGCCATAAAAAGCATCCTTTTCTTTTAAGGAGCAAATGACTTTTGAAGGATATGATTACATTGAGGGAAAAAGAGACAATGTAAAGTCCATTCCTTACAAAATGAAAAATAGATGGGGACTAGAAATGGATTAATCAGACTCTAAGATACATAGTCAGGGTAGTCTTTATGGAACAATATTTCAAAATGCAGGTAGGTCACACTGATGCATGTGATCAACTTTAGACATATTTCTGAAAACGCATATATAAGTAAGTTGTTGTACAGCAGATGTCTAAAACTAGATAAAGGTTAATTTGAATCACAGAATCATAGAGTATTAAGTTGGAAGGGACATGCAGGATCATCTGGTCTAACCTTCCATGCACAGCATGATCCAGACTCTGGACTCATGTCCTAGCACTCTGTCTAGCCAAATCTTAAAAGCGCCCAGCTTTGGTGAATTCACTGCTTCCATGGGGAGGTTATTCCAGCTGCTGATCTTGTTTTGAAAAATTTTCCTCTTATGTCCAACCAGAATCTCCACAGGAGCAACTTGTGCCCATCATCCCTCATCTTTCCCGTGTGACTCCTTTTAAAAAGGGAGTCTCCATCTTCTTCATAGCCATCATTTGAATACTGGGAACATGGTGGTAAGGTTTCCCCTGAGCCTTCTTTTCTCAAGGCTGAACAAACCATATTCTTTCAGCCTTTTCTCACACAACTTCCTATTCCATTGACCATCTTTGTGGCCCTTCACTGGAGCCTCCCCAGCCTGTTCACATATTTTTTGTGGCCTGAATGCAGTATTCCAGGTGTGGCCTGACAAGAGCTGACTAGAGTGAGCACAAGCTTCTTATAAGGACTGTAAAAGCATGCAGGGCAAAGATGAGGAGCATGCTGGTCTGGTCTTTAGACCACTACTGGACCTCAGGCGGATACAGATGAACTCATCCTGTATCTCTAATGACTACAGCTGCAGTTTAAACACGTACAATGCATGCAGATGTCTAGATCTACATACCTAGAGGCAAAACAAGGTGGTGTATATCACAACTACAAAATAATCTTCAGCTTTCACTCCTTTTGAATTAAGGCTTGGGTATGGGTAAAAGTGAAGTTCAAGGTGTTTTGATTATTTTCTTCTCTCTTTCGATAAAGCTTAATTGTTTTTTAAATGCTTTAATTTCCATTGATAAAAATCTGGAGTTTTGAATTGAAATCAATTATCAAAATATATTACCAAAATTAGAGGTAATTATTGTCAAAATTGGTACAATTGAAACAGATTTTATCCATATTGTTAGGGGGAAAAAAGAATAGGCATTTTATCTTTAACTTGCTTTTCTCATCTATATTTTTGGTTATGAAAAATGTCATTATTCTAGATTTTTTAGATCAGAGAATGACAGAAAAAGCAATCCCAAATTTATAGACTTTGAAGAGGTGATTAAAGCATTTCCATTCATCCTTAACTGCTCTGCTTAAGATGTGAAAACTGAAGCAGGTCTGATTCGAAGAAAATAACTTCTTTATGAAAATTTGCTGCTACTATACAACTCTCATATAATTTCCTTAAAATCTTATCCATTCTTTAAAATGTTATTTTGGATAATTTTGATCCATGTCTATTAGAACAAGCAGTTCATTACCAAAACTTACTGCTGTTAATAAAAATGAGTAATTTGTGATGATGGTGTTATGACTGAGGAAACGTTACTCATAGATTAAGTTCTGCATTTAGATGTACAACTTAAACACAGCTGAAGGATGGTAGCTCATGAAACTGTAGCACGCCATCCCTCCATGCTCAAGAATGTGGCAGTGTTGTGCTTTAGCAGTAATGCTACATCTGATATTCCCAAAGTGGCCTTTTAAAAAGTAACTGAAGCACCAGGAAAGGACAAGGAAGGATTTCAGTTCAGTATGAAATGGATGATCCTGTGCACTGAAGGCAAGACTGTGGGCTGCATGGGGTGATGAGTTTACAGGTTGTGGATTTTGATCAGGCTCTGTATTTCGATGTGTTGGAGTTATATAACAGGTTTTAAATAACAGTAATGTAGGTGTTAGATGCCAGCTCTTGCTGCTTGGGTAGGAGGAAGAATACAGTACTTAGAGCTATAGGGCTTTGCTGTGTTGTTTTGTTTTGTTTGTTTGGTTGGTTGTTGGTTTAGTTTGCTTTTTGGTGGTGTGGAGGGAATAGATAGGTAGTTTGCCATAGGTAATTTAGATTAGGTCATAGTGGTTTTGGATGGATGATGTTTACACTTGTGGACATGAGACAAGCTATTTCACTTACCTTTGGGGTTAGAAACCTGTGTCTTGTCTGTTTTGTTCATCAGCACCAGTGTAATCTTTGAATCTGAGTTTCAGGTGGCTAGAGGAAGGCAGTGTCGGGAAGAAAGCTCATAGCTAAGAAAACTCAGTGCTGGATTCACTTTGTGGTAGGGTCATAGCTATGCCATTTTCCTGTATAAGACGTGGGGTTTTAGCACAAGTCATAGAGGTTGACTCTTTCTCATCTTTGTAGTTTTTTAATTTCTGCTGAGCCATTCAGTTTGGTCTCCTAAGCTTCTGGGGTAATAATCTGAAATGCTTAAAGCCTACTTAGCAGCAGCAGCTGTAAACTTTTTCCAAGGAAATTCAAGTCCAATCTCCCTACTGATTCCAGTCTCTCACAGCTGGAGTGCTTTATTTTTAATTTATCCATAGCAGAGAAGCAAATTAGATGGGTTTTTTTGTTTCCTTCTTCCTCTATGAACTTCCCTCCTCAGGCTAGATTATCCCTGATGGAGAGAGCATAAGGACAGAATGTACCACTCCAAGAGAAGTCTCAGGAGATACTGCAATTCAGAAACATCTTCCTGATACTCAGTTCCCTCCGTACTTCTTTTTATTTAGAAGAGTATAGGGGTTTCTGAGTAATTTGATACTTGTCTATGCTAGCTGTAGCTCTCAACACCCTGCATACTTGTTTTTCTACATTGACTAGTGAACTACTGGTTAACTTCAAGGCTAAGGTCTGTATGTTTTGTCTATACAGCATGGAAATGACAGGTATTTCTGCTGTCTGAAAACTTGCATTTCAGGAAGCAAGGACAAGACAAGATCCTATGGAAAAAAAAAAAAAAAAGGTATTTTTCAGCACTAAGTAAACCTTCACCTCTATTCCCACCCATCTTGTGAAGGATCTCTTTATCTTGAGTAAGACTGTTGACATCATAAACCCCTGCTTTCCTTTATTTGTCCCCCAGAGACACAGCTTCCAAGTCACAATCTGGCTTGGTTTTATCAACAGAAATATGAGTGTGATGGGTTGTTTTTTCCTTACATTTTTAGGACCATCCTTGCAGTAATCTGCCTGGATACAGAGAAGTTTTAAGTTTGTATCTAGACTCCGTGGAAATGAATAAAGTAGAAGTTCCTAAAGGAGTGATTTCAAACCTGGCTCATGAACAACAGGTAGACCATGAAGCTAAGTAACTATTTATCAGCAGAGCAACATCAAGCTATAATACACATTTTTTATTTCCACAAGAAATTTAGACTATTATAACATCACATTCAGAAAAAATGGATGATAGCACAGTAATGCGCGTTATTTGTTCCCCAGTGAATGTAATTTAAAATCCCATATTCTATCCCAGGTCCACAAAGCTTTGCAGATATATTCCTCATGGAAATATACTACATCTGCTTTGTCTCTGGGCTGACCCAGGGAAAAATTAATTGACAGAACCAGAGTAGATATAGGCATAAATTGGCACTGTATTTTTATCTCAGAGGGTCTGCTAAGGTTAGTGTTGCCTGAGGTTCAAAACATCCATTTAACCTCCTGTCTTTTAATCTGGGAGTAGCAAGTGCGAAAATGAATCAGAAAGTCACACAAACTGCATATAGCTTTGTCGGAAATACTTATTCTGACTCTACATGTTGGTTTTCTCCCTCACCACATTTGCAAAAGAAACTCAATAGCTGTCGTGGCAAGATATTTGGGCTTGTTGTTTTTTTCCATGTCAAGTCCCCTTTAGCTAAGCAAATATAATAATAATACCAGTGTCACGCACCAAGAATTCACATTTCACAGGCCAATAGGTGAGGATTTAGCACTGCAATTTTGAAGCGAAAAAGAGGGGATACAACCACAGTTCAAGATCCTTTCAAGACATTGTCTTTACTCAGCTGTAGCTGAACTTTTTCATATTGCTTCAGTGGAATTTGTGTTATTGTCTGGCAGGTCAGCACTGTAAAAAAAAAACAAAACAAAACCTACCAAAAAAAGCCCCAACAGTTAAAAAACCTCACAACTTAAAAATGACCAAAATATTTATTTTGCCTCTATTGAGCATCCAGTGTAAACCTAATAAAACAAGTGATCAAATCTTTCTTAAAATATTTCCCTAAAATACAATTGCTTGAACACTCTGAAAGCTAGGGACCAGGTTAATCATAGTACTCTATAACACTTCATGCTTGTGTAGTGTGAGGATGCCAAAATGCTTTCTGAACATTAATTAATTAAGTTTCATGTCATGCTGTGTAAGCACAGGGATTATCCTTGCTGTATAGCTGCAGGGAGATAGCTGAATGATTTGCACAAGGCAACCTCACCCAGCAGTTAGTGCCAAGACAGGGAGTTGAATCAAGATAAACCAAGTGCAGGAATCTGAGGCCTTTTATCTGAAGGCAAGAAGACTCGGGTATTTGTCAGTGTGTGAGTCCAGTTTCAGAGGTCACTTGGGTCAGGAATAGTTCCTTTGACACCAGGGTAGCTGCTGCATGGTGATACCTTTATGTAGGATCCAGATATACTTGTGCAGCAATACTCTGAAGGCAGCTGCATGCCAATCAATAGCCAATGAAAGAAGACCTGTTGGCATGGGACAAAATAAAATGAGTCACTTTAAGAGTAGCAGAAAAAGCTGTCCAACACTAGCCTTCTGTGTATATGTCTCCAGCTTGCTTTCCAGAAATGTGACGAGGTAATTTCTACACGTTCAAAATGAAATTCTGTATCAGCAAGTCCCCAGGAGGAGGAATGATCCTTACACATAGTTTAAATTTTGCAGAAGTTTTTGCAGAAATTTTACAGAAAGCTTCACCTTTGTGGCTGAGAGGTGGAAATGATATCCATGTATATAAAATAAAAGATTCCCACAGAATTTGTGAATGAAAAAGAAGAGTTGAATATATGGTTAAAGGAACTTATGTGTTTGTTAAGGGGATGTTCAGCTGATCTTTTCCTTCTGTACACCCTTTTCCAATCACAGCTGCTGTGTTTTGGGTATTGTATTAGTTGCCTGAGATGCTGGGGACTAAGCTCAACATGTACCTTCTACCACAATCATCTCTAAATACAACACATTTCCCTGTAACTTCCTGGACCCACATACAGACATGATAGCAATCATCCTTGGGTTTTTTCTATAATACGATCACACTCCTCATTTTTCCTTTCTCTCTGACCTCACTCTTCACCATGTCACCATTTGCTTATCCCACACACATACCTTTTTGACAGTGGGAGGACAGATACCTTCACCAAGGCCAGTTCCAGGAACATATCTGCTAATAGCTGCCATTTGTCTTCCTCCTCCCCTGGACTCCTGTCCCTGCCCATGATGCCAGGCAGCAAAGGTTTCTGCGGGCAACATGTATAACTCTACACAAGCAATCTGTTTTTCAGGAAGTCCCTTCCCTTCTTGCCAGCACTGAGTCATTGGCAATGAGCAATCATGTAGCCATGCAAAGAAGAAATCCCAAAGCTGTGGAGGAGGAGAGGCTTTTAGTTCAGTGAACCCAGTGACTGACTCTAGGAAAATCATCAGAGGAGCAAAACGTAACAGGAGGACCCATCAATACCACAGGCACTGAGTAAGTACACTGCCAGCCAGGAAGATTTAGTTGTATCTATGTACTTCCAAGCACAGTTAATTATGCAAGAGTTTATAGCCTACTGATGAGTTTGACCTGTCTTTGGACAGCAGATCTTAACCCACCATTCCCAAGTCCTTGTCATATGGATTTACCTGGTCATCAGATTTCGTGTGAGGTGTATTGGGCCATGGCAGGGGGGTTGGAACAAGATGATCTTAAGGTTCTTCCCAACCCTAACTATTCTATGATTCTATGAGTCTTTAATTCAAAAAAGCATTTCCACCTGTTTTTTGCCAGCAAGTAGTTCCATTAATAATTACTCGAACATCTACTTTCTAAGAAGAGTAACACAACATTTTCTGTCCATACACAAAAAGAATCCTCATCAACTATATTTTGCATCTTCTGAGCCTGTAACCTTGAATACATTTTCCCATCATTATGTAGACTTGGCTCTGTTGACTTCATTAGTATGTCTGTGGCACAAAAGGGAAGTAAAGCAGTGGTGGATGATCTCTGTAAATGCCTAATTTTATTCAGTCAATTTAGGATGGCATTGCCACACTACTTTCAGACAATGTTGCCTCCTCCCTCATACTTCTCCCTTCCCAGTCCCGCTACCTCCTTTATTAGAGTTTGAGATCATTGCATGGACAGTGATTCAGAATAGAGAAGTAATCTAAGTGAAAGCTAACTCTGCCAGGAAAGAAAAAGTAATTTTCAAGTAGATGAACTCCCCCATGGCAGATCTACAGAAGATGCAATGTGAGCAGCAGGTACATTGCTAGAATAAGCACCCAGGATCTTGAAAGGAGTGGCAGCACTAATTTACTTCAAAGAGTTGATGTAAAGAAATCAGAATGCAAAATGCTGGGCAGATAAAGTGATACTCTGCTATCTCCTGCGTCTCCTCTACAGTCAGGCCTGTACCTCAAACGTATACAAGAGCCATTCCTACTTCTCAACACTGCATGCCACATGCACATCAGATTTTAGTACTTCTAGGTACTCAGTGAAAGACATGTAAGAAGAAAGGTACTCAGAACAGAAGAGAGCTGTCTCCAGGATGTCAGGGCTGCTCACCATAGAATATCCATATACCACAGTGGGCATGTGGGATGTGTCAAGATGATTATAAAGGGAGAAAGCTCAACAGAGGTAGTTTTCATTAGCAACTGGATGTAGACAGCAGGAATGTTTGAAAGGCGCCCTAGAAGCAGCTCAAATGTGCCATGCCAAGTAGAAAACATTTAGCAGAAAAAACAGCTCAAGTCCCATGCAAGTGCTTGAGTCAGTGGCAAAGATCTGGCATCAAGTGGGGCACAATCAAGCCAACAGACATAAACAGCTTTGAATCATGCCCTGTGTATGTCATAGATACCACTTTGGGATTATTACTTACTGTTTAATTGCCAGTGCTTATTCCAAAGGCATGTGAAATCCTTGTGACAGCCAGATTCCCACTTGGAAGAAAGTGAGACTTAGAGAGGTTAAGACTTCCCCTTGATAGTTAACCTGTCAGTTTCCATTACTTGCTTCTTCTTTTCTATCCATGGTACCTCTCTGGCCACATTCATTTTGCAAAACAGCACCTCATTTGTCCTTACCACATTCCTCTGGATGATACTGTTAGGAATTGGGGTTGTTCAGCCAGGAGAAGAGAAGCCTCCAGGGAGACCTTATTGCAACCTTTCAATACATAAAGCAGGCTTATAAGAAAAACAGAAAAAGACTTTTTATCAAAGCCTGTAGTGAAAGGACAAGGGGCAGCATTTTTGAACTGAGTGTAGGTTTAGATTGGACATAAGAAAGGGGGGTGGACTAGATGATCATACCTTCCAGTCCAAACTATTCTATCATTCTATGCTTCTATGGTTCTGTGATTCTATGAAGTAGTCTTCCTACCAGCCAGGGACCTGCCAGTTGACTGTCAAAGAGGAAAGAAGGAGAAAGCAAGAAGGGCATCTTTGAGAGAAGGGGGAAGAGTTTAATTGCATTTCTGTGTCAGTTGGTGGCATAGTTTGATATACGATTTAAAGCACATTTTATGAGAAGAGTGTGGATGGTCAGAAAGAAGAAATTGGCCTTTTCCTGACTGCTCTCTGAACCAGGCAGGGCCTTACAGAAGGAGGGAGAAATTATTTTTCTTGATAATACCTGAGCTGGCTCAGTTGGGAAAAGCTTCTGGAGAACAAGGAGCAAACAGAGGAAGAGAGGCATCTGGCTAAGAGCCCAGGGCATGAGGATAGGCTGGGAAATTTCCTGAGGGGAACTTGGAGGCTTGCCTCTGGCAGGGAGCAAAGCTACAATGAAGCCTCAGAAGTGACAGAAAAAAAGGAATTTTTTCTGAGGATTCAGTGGGGATGGAGTTCATGCAGGAAGTGAGGGGAGGTGGTGGGAAAGAAAGATAGAGGCAAAAAGACCTCCCACAAATCTCTGAAAGTCACAGTGGGGAGGACTCGTTTGCAAATCTTTTCATTTAATGTCTCACGCAGATTTGAATTTCACTGTTTAATGAGTTACATTGATGGCATGTATTAGAAACTTAGCTGTTGAGATTGGATCTTGTCTTTTGACATACTGTACTCAAAAAAAGGCATAGTCTGATCCGTCTCCAGGCTCTGACTAACTTGGGGGTCCACCACAACACTCATAACCCAAGGCACATGGCACTTGACAGAAAGTGAGAAATCTGCCCTCTGCCTCCCCTCGCTTCCCCTTCTCTTGGTTTTATTAAAAGACTTGAAGTTAATTTTTGTACAGTCTGTGTGGGAAGGGGATGGTATGAAAGCTTCCAGCCTTGAAGAGAATCACCCTAAACCTACACTACTGGAGAAAAGACAGGGACAGAACAAGGAACTAGACAAGGTCTAGCAGTCATGCTCACTGCTGCTGCTTTCTAATTTTGGTTTTCAGGTGGTTTTTTTTTGGTTTTTTTTTTTTTGTTTTGGGTTTTGTTTTTTTGTTTGTTTGGTTTGTTGGGTTTTTTTTTTTTTTTTTTTTGAGAAATGGGAGAATTTAAGCTAGCCCACAATGTCATCTCTTGAATGGCAGTCCAAATCCCAGTACAAAGTATCTAATTTGCACTTTAAGCATGACAGGTAGCTGAGCACCTCAGTCTGGCCAGCAGCTAAATGTCTGAAGAGATGCACATGTTCTTCAAGAAAGGATAAGAATAGTGGGGGGAGGGCTAGCTACTTCTCCGTGAGTTCCCCTATGCTCTTGTAGATCAAACTGAATGAATTGTGAGAATACAGCCTAGAGAGGGGTATAATTATTGCATATCAATTAGATGGCTACCTCAACTATCAGCGCTGAGGCAGACTCTTTTTGTGAATCTTGCCCTAAAACACTGAACCCACAGCTTTCCCAAAGGTTCCACCAAGATCTTTGTCAACTGGTTCATTGCTTTTCAACTTCTGGATGCTTCCAGTTATATTTTCAGACCACCAAAAGAGCCTCCAGATTCTTACTCTCTTCAACAAAGGATCTGAAGAAGGTCAGAGAGGGAGTTGACTTAGAGTGAACAAAAGGAAGCCATTTTTCACAATGTGGGTGAT
Organism: Bolborhynchus lineola; assembly: GCA_025448015.1. Lineage (NCBI taxonomy): Eukaryota > Metazoa > Chordata > Aves > Psittaciformes > Psittacidae > Bolborhynchus > Bolborhynchus lineola. The sequence goes on from JAOEHX010036186.1 coordinate 32,203, forward strand.
GAGACATTGGAACAGGTTGCCCAGAGAAATTGTGGGGTTTTCTGTGGTAGGAGCTAACACTCACACTTGCATGTTAAACTATATGAGTCCACTGCAACTATACATAACCAGAAGAAAATTGACTACTTACCAAGCACAAAACTCCCTGTTTTCACCAGAAACACTCACAGCTTGTGTGCCCAGCAGCCTTGTTTCCACTCTGGACTGGTCAGACTCATTCTTTTCCACAGGTGACAGCCCAAAAGAGAACTTCTAAAGTGGCGGGAATCCTCTGTGTGGTCCCTGTAGAGTCCCTTCCCCACGTAGAGGAGTTCAGTTGTACTTCAGATCTTCGTTGGCCACACAAACTGGGGCAAGTCTCTCTTCTCCTTAGCCATAAAATGTCCTGTTAACTCTGATTTTCTGAGTGTTCTGAGTCAGGAAAAGGACCACCAACAATTTGCAGCAAATAATGTGGAGTGTACATTTGAGAAAAGGACTGTTTTGCTGAAGCACGTAAGCTCTTAATGTCCTTGGGAAAAGCCAACATAAAGCATTTTTATTGCAATAATAAAACTTGAAACTTGTGTGTGGTAGAAGGAGGAAGCAAAAAACGGGGTATGCAACAAGTGCTCCTATGATACTGCTGCACAGGGCATGGAGGAAAGAAATATCAGAGGTGAGAGACATATGTCCTGAAAGTGACTGCTTGGAAATAACCTTTTAAGTATGCTTGGGAATTTACACAATTCGTTGAAATCCACATGATCCTTTTCATGAAAAATGCTGTCTTCTCAAAAATCTTTTTCTTCATCTTTTATCAGGGGGTAAAAGCAAACATTTGGAAAAAAATCTGAAAAAGCAGAAAGTTCAACATGCTTTAGAAAAATATTGTGTCATCTTGAAATGTCTTGTTTATTCTATCTGTTTAATCTTTTTACATTAACTTGCATAGGTTCATGGTGCCTTTGGTGTCATGCATAAATGCCTCAGTACAACAAATGGATGTCATAACACAGTCATATCATTTTTAGAATACTCACATAATTTTCTTTTACATTTAGGGTAATTAAGGACAGCTGCTTCTTACTACTAATGAAAACACACAGACAATCCCCCATTTTTTTTTGAGATAAATTTATTCTGTTCATTTTATCCTGAAATAGGGTGGCATTTCACATTTTTTTCCTAGTTAAATTCACTGAAAAACCTAAAAGGAGAACTGAATACTGTTGACTTTAGGCTATGGGGATAGGAGCATTTTATAAGGAAGAGTGGCTGCTTGTGGTATTGTATTGAGTAGAAGTTTGTTCTGTAGTAAAGTCACCATAACAAAAGAAAATGATACAGGGATACAGGAAGGGAAAAGATTTATCTCACACAGTCAATTAAGGGTATTACAGGAGTTCTGGCCAAGATGTAATATGCATTATTTCAGTCAATGTTAGGTGCCAAAGCAACAAAACTCCCTCTCTTGGACTTGAATCAGTCCAGTGAGAGGTGTTTTGGGGCTCTATGAAAAACATGGAAAAGTCCCATAAAAATATACTGCGTTTCGGTTGTGTGACAGTGTTTGTACCATAAGGCAATATGACTAAGAACTCTCCATGGACCCTAATGTTAGTGTGTGTAATGGGAGCAGAGGGAATCAACTGAGTGTACCAGATTCACCTAAATTTCCAACATTGCTTTTCGAGACCTGCATGCTTGCCTGCTCGTGCAAAGGCAGGTCTTCTTCAGAATTGCCACCTTCTCCCATTCCTTTTTATGACCCATCACTTCACTTTTCAAACAGATTTATTGCAGTCAAGCTAGACTGAAATGCTTTTTCTTGATGTTGGGGCCCTTAATGTGGGGGTGACCTGTAGGCATGTATTTCCATTGAATGCTGATGGAAACTCTGTTATAGCCTGACAAGCAACAAAGGTTGCAATAAAAGCCACAAGGAACCTGATTGCTTTTAGTTTTAGGTGTTTTTTAGGTTCAGATTCTTTTTTTCCAGGATTGAACTTTATTAGCTGTCAAGAACTCACAGAGACATACACATTCATGTGATTTTTCCCATCTTGATGGGGACTTCTGTGATGGCAGGACACAAGCTATTTCAGCTGAGGATATTGTAGCTTGCTCTTAAGGCCCCCTTGTTAAAAATAAGGGGCTTCCATGTGGTTCTCCTACATAGGGAAACCAAATCCTTTCATTGGCCAGCTAGAAATCTGCTCAGCCACCTGAGATTCATTGTGGATGAGAGTGTTTACAATGCTTGGTGTAAATATCTCCACTCAGATGTCAGCCAGGGGTCTTATTAAGTCGACAGGAGCTTTTCCCATTGACTGCAGTGTCCTCTGAATGAGCCTAAAGGTGGTGAATGTTTCAGTACTTCATTGCGTGGAAGCCTGATTTTATTGTTAAGGCAATAGTGTGGACACAGGAGACCTGTGCTGGGCCCCTAACCTGTAAAATTAAGGCAGAGACAGGGCAAAGCAGGTATCTGATTTTCATCATTTTGACAATTTATTGGCAATTAAAAAACACTTGGAAAAAAAATTGTAATTTTGATGACTCAAAAAATAAAAATATATGTTTTGTTTAATTTGGAGTGATTAATCATTTTTAAATTGTAGAACTTCATTTTCTCAAGCAAGTGAAGCTTCTTTGGATACATGGTGTGTGTGTCTTCCCATTTTAAAATTCAATCTTGGACAATTTAAGAGAAGGCAGAAAAGGTACTGAGAACTGTAGCAGGCATTCTACCTGTTTAAAACTGTCTTATTACTGAAAAAAATACCTCATTTTGGGACACTGAAGCACATTGTATGATTCTTTTCAATTCATTGAGTTTCAAAACACCCAGATGTTCAGTGCCAGGATTTCTCCTAAATTACTCTTTCCAACTCTTGAAATGTAAAATGCTTTCTCCTGATGGCATTTGCAGTATTTTTAAAATGTTCATACATTATTTCTTACAACCCAGGATGATTTTCACAGCAGTGAAAGTAAAGAAAGCAGCTTTTCTACAGTTTTATGTCTATGACATTGGTGTCTCAGAATGTAAGCTTTGTCTGATGCTTCTTCCGTGAATGGGATATTTTCAGTGTCTTTCTCCTGTATGTATTCTTCTGTGCTTAATGTATAAAGCCATTCCTTTCTGAGTATTCATGCTGTGTCTAGTACTATGGTCTTCCAGCCTATCTATAGCCCTATGGATGTTTTCCTAACATACAAAAGAGTAGGCACAGATCATGATTTTTTTCTCCCTCTATTTTACTATTTTTTTAACCTGTCTATAAAGAAGGGTCTCTGCAAATCTAAAATTAGAAAGAAAAACATACATGCTCCGCAAAATTGAACAAATGTAGTTGTGACAGGAAAACCCCAGTGGCTCAGCCCATAAAACATTTCGGAGTTCAGGAGTTTAGTCTTACAAATGAACACACACTTTACAAAACAATAAAAGTGAAACAAAAGCTAACAAACAGGCAGAACTTCCACTTTAACCTCCGTGGTGGTATCAGATCCCTTGAATCAGCTTCCCATTGCTTATATCTGAACCTTTCTTGGTTCAAGATGGAGAACAACCTGCATGTAACTGTCTGGGACTAGATAGACCCACGAATGCTCTCTGGACCCTCCAGATCTCGTTCTTCATCTCCATCCCCTGGTGCAATTCAGGGAATGACAGTCTGGAGGACGTAGGAATTTAATTGCACCAGATCCAGACTACATCAACACAGAGGCAACACACTTTGTGATTGCCTCACAAAAGACTGTACATGAAATGTACATGTGTCTCGAAATCATTACATTTTCTCGAATGTAATCTTTGAGGAAAGGCTGAACTTACCAAACCAACTCAGTATAACTGAAGTAAGTAACTCTTTTAAATGCAGTAAAGAAGTGTTTATAGAGTTCATATGGACTGAAAGACGGCGACTGCTTAAAAAAAACCCAAATAAGAGAATTCCCATCAAAACATGTGTTTAGAATGTAAGATTTGCATTTTGTGAAAATTTAAGTGACATTGTATTTGGTGTTTCCAAAGTTTACCTGAAGAAAACTTCAAAATCCAATGAAGTATATGTTTTTCTTCAACTCAGCACCTCTCTATAAAATGCAGTTTTACTCAATATTTTAATGAGGGCTCAAAATGAACAATTTTTAAAAATAATGCAAAATGAAAATTCTTTCATTTTTTTATTAAAATTTCTTTTCTTCTTCAGAAAACAGATTTTCTTGTGAAAAGTATTTAATTTAGTAGAACTTTATTTCTTCTCTCAGCTGCAAATATATATGATTTGATGGACTGCTTTGTGACTTACACTACAATCTCGATTTCCATACACATGCCATAACATTTTAAAAGAAATGTTCTTGTAAGATAGCAGGAGAAATGGCATCCTGTACTTGCCACGCTCACACTCAAAGGGAGCGTTCGATGCTTTGGAAAAGGAGAGTAATTTTCTTCAACTATGATCTCCAGTTTAAGTTATACACTGGGGTACCTAGGCTGACCTCTAGCTACTGCTCCAGGAGGGCAGGAGTGTCCCATAAATTATCTACCTATCACATCTGCCCTTTGCAAACATTTTTTCCTGAACATCCCTGAATATCTTGAATGTCACTAGGTACTGCACTGATGTGTTTGAATTCCTCTCCATATCAGCACTATTATAGGAACAGGGTTCCCAAGCACTGTCTTACTGTTAAATGATCATTAATATTGGTTTTATTTAAGAATTAGTTTTATCATGAAACTAAGTTCTCAACTAATGTGCCCCGTTCTTCTCTCCCTATGTCAAACCCAATTTCCTGTACCTCCTTGTATATAACATAATAAAAAGCATAAATATATGGGGGGTGGCTGTCAGCTAAGAAAAATGCACTGATCTATGCACACATGCCCAACCCATGCAAAATATACAGCAGCAGAATCCCATCAAAACAAAGCACAGAAAAGAATCACAGTCTAGAATACCCTAGTTCATTGTGACTTCAGTTTGGAAATTAATTACTTTGTATATCCTCAAGTACCTGGATACCATATCACAAACCAACAGGAATAGTGGACTTTGAAACTGCAGCATAACTAGGACTACTACTGATGAAAATGAATGTTCACACACAGGAAGATGGAACATTTGAATGATTGGTAGAAGCCAGGGACTGACCCAATTTTGTGAGTGTACGCATTTGTGAGCAGATATCCAACCTTTCCACTTGAGTAGGGCTTTTTGTGACCTACACAACATTCCTGTAGCAAACACCAAGTACCGTCACTGGAACCACATCTTCACCTCACTCAGCAGTGGCCAGAGGCATGTTGCTCACCAGCCAGAAGTGGTTTCTGTGATGCACCTTATGAAACAATCAACTGTTCCCTCCTGGTGACAGGATAGGAGAAACCACCAACGCCTGTCTTGGTAGGGATCCAAATGAAATACTTTCCTCTGCAGACAGAGGAAGGAGGAAGAGTGAATTGAAAAATACTTACTCTGGAGGCGAGCAGATTCCCAGTGCAAGGTATTTAACTTGCAGCCTAAGTTGGGAGTGATTGAAAGCTGGTGTCATTGGTGAGGTTTCTGGGGGCCTTTTCCAAATGATCTAAAGATGCAATCCTTAATCCTATTGGAAAATTGCAGACTACAATTATTTAAGTTGTTCTATCTTTTTTGGTCCCAGAACTGAAAAATCAAAGCATTTTTATAGCAGCACTGATATATATATATATTTTTTTTTAAGAACTTCACATTTCATGAGAGCACTGCAGTGGAAGCAACTAAGTCATCATTTATCTTTAGCAGAAACAACAGAGAATGTCAGACCCTCAGTTTACTACTTTACTAATAGTTACAATTTTCACTCCAGCCATAGGAGACCCAGAATTAGTCATCATTTCTGCCAAACTAGTTTAGACTCTTCTTGCCTCAAATTATATCAGACTGCTGTCACTCTCATGCAGAAGAGCACCACATTGTTCACTAAGCTCCAACACTTAACCACTGCAAGTTCGTTTCTGAATTGTGACCCCACATTCAGTCTCACAGGCTGAGTAGAGTCATGACCCAGCTTTGGAATCCATGGCCCAAGCCTATATAGGGATACTGTGGACTTAATCTTTTTAGAACATTTGAGTTTCTATAATATGCTTAAATATTGTTTGAAGTAAGCAGAAAGGGATGGTCCTCCCACAGGTTAGATTTCCCTGAGTATTACCCAAATCAAGTCAAAGCAAGGGGCAGACTGAAGAGGTTTTACCTCTTTGCGTCCTAATTACTGTGTGCTTGAGGGATTTTTCAAGGGTTGTATCAAAAGCTGTCTTCCACTGAGTTTCTACCCTAAAATATGAAGAAATAAGAACAAAGACAAAGAATGGGAGTGACTGATTTTTTTACCATACCGTATTTATCCCTCCTGCAAAGAGTACTGACTGACTGCAAAGAGGACTGACTGGTACTTATTTATTTCAACACATCTTCAAATAATTTACATAAAGTGCTTAGAGGCACCCAGGCAATGGGCTACGGAGATGTTAGGAGAAAGGATCCAGTTGGACATCACTGAATTGGCATCAAGGCTGTGCTAACAAATGATGTTTCCACAAACTGAAAAATCGATGCAACACATGTAAATCACACCTGCAGCAGATTCTGCAGTGTGCAGAAATTAGTTGACATGTTTATCCATAAAGAGTAGACACATTAGTGAGCTTTTTAGGTTCCTGTAAGTCATTAACTTGGGCTGCATTAGGGAAATTAACCTTTCAGGCATTTTTCTCAATAGTTTAGAGTTCTCATAAATTGTTTTGTGTACAGTCCCTATCCTGGAAAGACTTTCTTAACAGACCTTTTTTTCCTTTTCTTTCTTACTTTTTTTTTCCCTAAAACCCAGTTTTCTTCTCCTTTCCTCAGCATTTTAGGCAGGCTTGTAATACTACTGGCAAGTTTCCAAGTGTTTAATTTGGAACATGATATTTTTGGTTAAAAAAAAAAAAGGGAAAAGAAAAAAAGAAGTCTAGCTAAAGATCAGAAGAGTTTATGCTGGAGCTGCAGTGAGCTGCTCAGGGGAGAGTTGAACTCTGGTGAACAAGTGCCTGAGGGCTGGCTGGGAAAAGCAGTTTAATTCATTCTTGCTCGCCTTTTAGTTTTGGGATAAAATTGCAAGGCTGAAGTCAAGAAGCCATTGAACAGCTGTTTGCTGGAGGACATCAGCAATTCAAGTCACTCAGGACCTATGGATGATGATGCTGTCTCTGCTCCCAGTGGGTTAACGTAGGGAACAGGGACATGAAGGCTGAGACACCAGCCAAAAAAGAGTAAAGAGACTTCAACTACATAGGACTTTTTTCCTTTGGGAAATTCCCTTGACAATAACCCTCATAATCTGAAGAGCTGTTATTGCAGCATACTCACAAGCTAAGCAGATGGATTCTGCTATATGAGGCAAAATGGATACATGAAGAGTTTTGCATAATTTGATCAACTTTTTATGATAGAATCATAGAATGGGTTAGGTTGGAAGTGACATTAAACACCATCCAGTTCCAATCCGTCTGCCATAGGCAGGGACACTTTCCATTAGACTAGATTGCTCAAAGCCCCATCAAGTGAAAGGATTTTTATCTTTTTTTTTAACAACCTCCGTCCATATCTTGTCTCTCTAGAAGGAAAATATTTAGGTTTGCATTTCTCACTACAGATTTCTATCTTTCTCACCAATCTTCTGAGTCTTGTTTCACTGGAAATCCTAGTTACAGAAATTCTTACTCCTCTTGGGTGCATGGGATTAATTGTACATGAGCAGACAGAGTCTGTACACAGTAATGCAATGGCCCTCTCTTAACAAGTAACATGTCGAGGGTGACAACAACCTGTGTCCTTGCTCTTTCCTTCATAGTTATTGAGGGGAAAAGCAGTGGTTTCAGACCAACTTATAGCCCTCCTGATGGGTTTTCTAGGAAGCTCCAGGTGAACTCTTGTTTATGATATTCCTCTTTGCATGTGCTATAAACCCTCCACATTTATAATTTGCTTTTTTGTTTATTTACATTTTTGGCCAGCCAAACAACTTGTTGAGGAGAAAGCTGAATGTTAGATTACAATAAGGAGTTCTTGGTGCCTACAGGCATTTAAAAAAAATTAGCCATTTCGAAAGAAAGTTTTCATTTGCATACCTCCCTCTATTATTATGTAATTACTACTTTTTGTGGTAAGTCTTAATTGCACCTTAAACCAACTTGCTGATACTGCAAACATCCTTGAAACACTTTTACTTAAAGACTCATAGAGAAAAAATACATTGTACACCAAAATTTCAGTCTGGTTAAAGGAATACAGAGTCTTACCTTCCTGCCATGACTGATGGACTTAAGTACTATGAGTTCTATATTTTTTGAGTATTTAGAGTTCAGCACTAGCTGTAATGGTTTTAAAAAAAGAAATAAAATAAAAATCTAATAGGCTGAGGTTCTTGTTCCTGAAGAGAGATTTCCTTATGGTCAGTGGAGATCTAGTTAGTGGACTGTGGGTGAATTAATTACATTGTAACCTGGGTGTCTAAAGTATATTTGAATTATTTCCTAAACATTCCACTTTCTCTGTATTAATACTAAAAGGAAGTCTGAGGAATTCTTTTCAATTAAAAAAGTCTGCAACATAGACACCTGAGTTTAGGTGAGATAAAAACCATCCCCAGTGACTTCTCTGAGTTTTCAGACAGGCTGTAAGTCCAGTGAATACAGTAATGTCTTGGATGTGTTTCGCCAAATTAAGAAATTGAATTGAGTCACTCCTGGGATTTAATTTTTATTTTAGGACCAGGAATAGTGATTTATTCTCCTTAGAGGACCTTGTTCATTAAGTTCTTTGGAGATTTTGTATATGTCTGGACCTTTCCTGGTAATTCAGTCATGTGAAATTCCTGGCAATCACTACCATTATGGCACATTTTGCTCCATCACGTGGGACCAAAACATCCTGTTTAGCTGTTGAGCTGTTACTGTGACACCTCTGAAGGTACTTTAGACCAGAATTAAGTGATTCAAGTACAGCTTCAGAAATGTTCTGCTCCCTCTGTCTATTCTATAGGTGGTCAAGATTCAGCACCTTGTAGAAACTGGTATTTTGCCCCCAGCTGTGTTTCTGTTTCATGAGGTCCCAGTGGCTGCCATAAGGCATCAACCTCTCTTCATTCAGCAGAAGTCTCAGGTCACTCATCCCGTGGATATGTGTTTTATGGACAGTTTCTATTATTAAAGGCACTCAGTGTTAGTCTGAGATTTTTAAGAGCTCATTCTCTTGCAATATGAGACAAAGTCTGAGATCCATCTCACCTCATCTTACACACTTACAGTTTAGAACTCACCAGCTGACTAGGGTCTCCCAGTAGCCTTATAGCAATCTCTCCTGAGAGGTAAGGAGAGAAGTGGTCCTGATTGGGCCCTTTTAATGGGAGATATCTACTTTAGAAGAAGGTCATGTAAGCTTGATTTCACTTAACTGGAGGCTCAATACAATTGTCTACACAAGTCCCTTTCCCCTGCCTTTGAGCATCCTTCCCCTTATTTGCCATTTTAGTATCCTTAAGGTCTCCTCTGTCCTATCCATCAATTCCTTTTGTATGTCTTGGACACTCTACAGCATCTCAGATAATAGGCATGAATATTCTTGTGTGTAAGCAGCTGCTTTTTAACACAAGTATTCTTCTTGGATACAGATGTCTTCAATTATTCAAATTAGTATAAGCCTGACTGAATGGGGAAGAATGGTCAAAGAAGTTGTTAATTTTTCACAAGAATGAAATGGGAAGAAACAGTTTCAGTTGTTGGCATCAGTACAGAGTTCCTATCTAATTGTCATTGGACTATCGTAATGCTCATGTGAAAAGTACCAGATAACATATTACTAGGCCTAACCTAATTTCAGAATTACTTCTCTTTCTAGTTCCTGATTTTACAGTCTTAATTTTATTTCATCAGTGTGTTCTTTAATGAACCAGTCTGTGCTCTCTGATGTTGAAAAAATATTAACATGAACTCATACTTCAAAGATACTGTGTCCTTCCCACCCCTCCAATGAGACCACGCTCTGTTTTCCCTTTTAGCTTGCTCAGAAATGTTCCTTTTTAATAAATATTTATATTGATGACATTTGTGAACCTGTTCACACAAGAAGAAATAATTTTCAGGCAACACATTTTCAGTTATTGATAATTGTAAGCTGCACCTCCTAATGTAATTATAAAACTACAGTAGTTTTGTATATGTTAGAAGTAAAGGACACTGCTTTTCTACTCATGAATGAAATTGAGGATAGAATTTAGCTTACTGATTAACAAGCACACCTATTATTCAGTATTTAGTTTTCTGTGTGTAAATGAGAGCTGAGGGATTTAAGGTCAATGGAAACCTAGTAAATAAAATAGGACACCTACATTTGATCAGCTGAATTTTCACAAGTTGTGCCTATGGCCCAATTTAGCTACTTTAAAAAGTCACTTCATGCTGTTATAGGTATGGCTTCACCATGATATGTATATCCTGAAGGGAACGGTTCTCCTCCACTGTTTATTTCATATTTCAGATGAAATGGCTTTAGATGCCTACGCTAAAGGTAACAGAATATAGCTCTTAAATCTCTCAGATAAAAACTGGGTATAGGCATTAAATACAGGTCTCTAGGTCTGTGAGATGAAACCTACCCTGAGAATTGAATGTAAAATATCTGAGACCAGTTCTTGGACTCTGTATGCTTTAGGACTCATCTCAGGAGAACTTTCTTCATCTGTGTAGTTGTGCTGCACATAGGTGAAGAGCCTTCAGGCTTTTGTAGCCAGTGTCCACTTGCCAGCTTGCCTTGAATTTCTTAGGTAAGCTATGGCTTTTTTTTCTATCATCTTTTGTAGCACATTTTCCATTTTATCTTTCTTGTTATATAACTAAATCTAGCAATAATGACGTTTTAAAAAGCTCACCCTTGCCTGTGATTCATTCCAGTTTCAAAATTCTGTAAAGTTCAAGTCCTAGCAAAGTCAAGTTTGTTAGCCATGACACCATGACTAATAAGGGGTACTGGAACTGCAGTTGATCTGCAGTTCTATGAACTTCAACCACCAGCTGAACTTCCTGTTGCCTGAGGGGTCTTGAGCTCTTTAGTGTCAACAGATTTCATTGTTGGGATTGAGCACCTTCACTGCTTATATCAAATCATTGCTCATTTATTAGGTCTTTAGTATCTTCCTCTCCCCTTTCCCTTCCCCCTGTCCACCACCCCCCCAAAAAAAAACAACACTTGGACCCTAAAGCACTTAAGTCTCTCAATATATGCATTTGTTTCCCTGTCCCCTCACAAAATATGATATTAATTTTTCCAACATGTCAGAAACACAGGAACACTTATGGTCCTTCTGTATACCAGTATTTTTTTTAAATCTGCATAAAGCACTCATTGTAAAAACATCTGTGCCACTATACACAGATGAACAATAATTAGAATAATGATATCTTGGTCCTATGGAGGTTTAAGCCATTATTACACACACAAGAACCAGAGGGAGAAATACCCAGGCCAAAATATACAGGTAAATAAAAATGCAGAGTTAGTGAGGCAGGAAAAGCTGACACTATGAAGGAGGTAAAAAGCTGCCTGGGAAGATTTCCACTATGTACCTGAAAGGGTCACGTATTACCACAGCATCTCACAATAAAATCTTTCATAAATTTACCTTACTGCACAGTGGAGGTCAAGGAAACTGTCATCAGCCATCGATTATGAAGGAAAAAATTGGTTCGGTGGGATTGTAGGGGCTATAGTCTAACTACAGGCATATGGTTCAGTTATAGTGATGATAGTGTTGTTTAGAGAAAAAAATAAAAACAAAAACAAAAAACCCCAAACAAGCACAACAGTGCACAATTCAAGAGACATACTATTCAGATCTGGTAAACTGTCCTCCTTCTCTAAAAGTAATGAAATGTCCATGGAGCAAATGAAGAGGTGGGAGTCTTTCCTTTCATCTGAAATACCTTACCCTGCACCCCTTCCACTAGCTGTACTCATTTGGAACAGGGCTGCAGTCTATGTGACCCTTCTACTTTGTGCTGAAGCTACCCTGTGGTGGTCCTGGCCAGAATCCTTTATGGTAGTATCAGATTCCTCTAACAGACTCAAAAACATGTCAGATGCCTTCTTGTTGGCTTCCAGTGGGATGTGGGCATAAGGTTGTTGTGAGGGAGGGGATGATGTAAAGAAATAGCAGGCATTTGTTCCTGTACTTTCAATCCCCAAGTAGCCATAGGATGTCTTATTGTGAAAGGATTGGCCTCCAGCCTGGTATTAAATCTGTTAATATGCTAGCGGCATAGAAACTGTAAAAATAAAAATTTAGACTTCCATCTGTACTGTTTGATTGAAATTATATGGGAAGTGTATGTGCCTACTCCTATACCTGTATTTATAACATAATAATGTGTATCTGCATTCTTGCGTTGCAGGTCAGGGGCTGGGGTAAAGCGCATACAGAGGTCTGGAGTGACAATTTGAAATGCAAATCCACCTTTGCAGAGATCCAAATACAGTTTGAGGCAGAAAACTAGGAGAAGGACAGCCTTGCAACTACCAGGCCCCAAATCTGGACTATAGAATGGTTACACAATAGCAGTGGGTTGATTGGGATGGAAATGTTATGCTGTGGGAAATCATGTAAACACACATGCTTAACACATGGTTACTCACCATGTCCAGGAGCAGAGGTCACTTACTGTCCTTGCTCCAGGTACAGTTTGTGCTGGTTGTCCTGGCTCTTAATGACCTGGGGATAGCAATGGGAACTGGTTAACGCACCCTATGGGGCAATGAAGTGCCTTCCCCCAGCTAGAAAAACACAAATCTGTTGTGTTTGTGAGAGTATTTTGGCCTGTGCTTATCCATGTGGCCAGCATGTATGTCTGCATGTAGATATGTGTTTGTGTGTGTGGCTAATGTAAGCACTAAGCACACGCTCAGGCTCATCACTGGACAGAACAGGGGCCATGGAACTCAACTTTGCTGGGCTACAGGATTTGAAAATATCTTAACAGTTGGAAATCTTGTACTGAAATGATTTTGCCTTTTTTCTTTTTTTTTTTTTTTTTCTAATTAAAAATGCCTTTTTAAAATCAAAGGTATTTTATTTTATTTCTTAGAAAAATCCTTGTCTTCATTGGAGGACCTATGCATGTCTGTGTACAACATGAAAGCAAGATTTTCTTTGAGTATGCTCTTTGTTCTTTTACTCCAAGAACCTTTCTATCCTATCTGTCTTCCTCTGCTTTAGGATTCCTTGAGGGTATGGATTAAACGTGATCCTGTCTGCAGCTATTGGCAGAAAAGGATGGTTAAGTACCATGGTCAAATACTTTCATTTCCTCTCTAGTAAAAGAGGCTCTATGATACTCCATCAGCAAAATGTATGCATTGTGTTATGTTTGGATGGAGACACATAATCACATCTGCCGTGACTAACTACGTGGAAGTCCTAAGACCAGAAATTGTAGTGTTCAGACTAAGGGACGCAACCTCAAAATGACAACAGTCAGATCCTGTGAAAAACTCTTGGTAGGGGAAGTTACCAGAATTGTCCTTTTAATTTAAAGGCATCCAGGCCCTTGATTCCATCATATTCCAGTACTTGTGTGAATCAATCCTGTAACAGAATAATACTTGAAAAAATCATTCGTAAGGACATCTGATATACTCAGTTTTACCAGTATTAAAACAATAAGGTGTACATACTTATAAAATGTGACTGTTGCTGTTTACAATAAATAGTCATGAACCTCTCAGTTTATTCACAATGAGAAATTCCTTTGTCCACACCTCAGAAGAAAGAAGCATTGAGGTTTTCCTACACTTCAGGTTTCTCTACCTGAGCATGAGGCTTCTCAGTGCTAGAAAGGACAAAAAAAAAACCCTATAGCTGCTACCACCAGTCCTCAGTAAAAGGACCTATAACTCTGTGACTTTTTATGGAGTGGGAATATCAGCAGCAGTTCCATGCAGCCTCCAGTTTGGAAGATGTCTAGCAGCAAACAGAATTTTGTGGGAGATGTACATCTCTTCTATGTAGAAGAGATAAGAACTTAATTTCCCTATGTACTTCAACCTGTCTTCTTTCTTCTAAGTTGAAGAATGATCAGGTGTTGAGAGGCTAGTTACTTACATTCTTATAAATTAGAACCATCTCAACTGAGGAAGGTGTATTTTTTTGTCATTTTTATATTACAGTGCTATTTATATCCATCAGTAGATTTTCAAACTGCTGTTACCAAACATCAAATATGACATCCTCTGCTTCAAAATAGTTTGTACAAGTTTGTTATGAGATAAACATGACCAGCATGATGCAGGCTGCCACCAAATTCTGTTTTAGGGGTAAAGCCTGAACAGAGAAATAAATGGCAGAGAAGCCAAATTCGTCCTACTTTTAGCTTGCTCAGTAACTTCATTGCATATCCTTTGCCTAAATCACATCAAATTCACACAGATTTAGAGAGACAATCAGGCCCATGAGATTCACTTGAGAGACATGTTGTAACATGCTCCAAAGGGGAAGGGGAAGCATAATTACTTCAATAGAACTGGTACAAATTCTATAAGCAAAATGCTGACAATTTCTTAACCACAAAATCTGGAAAAGTTAGCAAATATGACACTAGCAATTATTTAATCATAGTGTCTGGAGGAGCTACCTATTAGGATATCAACAATTATATAACCACATCATCCGGAGAACCCAGTAAATTTGAGCTCTTTTGAGTATATAAATACACTTTCTAGAGATCTGGTAAAAACCAAAGTTAGTAACAGCTATTTAATCACAGGGTCTGTAATATCAGCACAACTGACAAATTTGCTTCAGGATTCAGAGAAGTAAGCAAGAAGTATCATTCCCCAGATCTCCCTGGAGGATGTATACACTTTAATGTAGAAGCAAACTTGAGCACAAGACAAAAGAGTTATGGCAGAAATTTTGTACTGTCTGCAAAAAGGTTTTTTGATTAAGGCACATTTAAGAGAACTAAATAGGATTTTTTGGGTATCATAAAGTCCCAGGAAAGTCTCTGAAAACTGCTTTTTTCTGTTATCATTTTCAGGCATTGGATATAGACGTACAGGAGAAGGACACTTTGATAATCTATTTGCTAACCTGGGACTCCAAAGACACAAGATCAATACCTTGATCTATGCTGTTGTTTCTGGGTCACTGTCGCAAATTCACACAAACTGTCTATGCTTTCATTCTGCTGAAGAACAATGAGAGTGCTGTCCTGCCTTGCAGATCAAGATAATAAAGAGTATGAGAGATGTGAAGTGCACTACAACAGAAATTTGAGAGATATCCAACACAGTTTGATTGGAATATAACAGCAGATCAAGATAAAATGTCTCCCTAAACAGAATTAAAATTTCATCAACAATACTTTGGGCTGAATAACATAAAAAACTGCCAAAAAAATGTAAAAGACTTCCACTACGAACTTATCTTTATTTAGGTGGAAGAAGATCTTCTGTTTATATGGCATCTCTATCAGAGCCAGGCTTAAATCCCCAACAAAAGGGTGGAAATATGAGCTGATGAGTGTCCTGAGCCAGATATGCTGACTTGCACTTATTAAATATGAAGGGTTTTGTATATTGTGTAGTTAAAAAAAATACAGAAGACTCAGCGTACGGATTAGATATCCCAACTCCCTTCAAGAGGTTCTGGGAAAACGGAGGCAAACGGTTTGAAGCAAGAGAGATTTAACTCATAAATGCTTAATTCACCAAAACATATTTCAGGTTTCACCTGTACTTAGAGGTTTTTAAAACCCCTTATTGGAAGTCTCCGCATGGAAAGATCCATAAGGCATTTCCATTTTTAGTATGGGATGGAGATCCACAAGGCATTTCCATTTTTAGTATGGGATAGAGATCCACAAGTCATTTCTATTTCTGGTATGTGCTTTGTGCATCATGGATTATGGCCTAGCAGCACCCAGTGACCTTCTCACCCAAAAGCTCCTGTGAAATCAGCAGTTGTGGTGTCTCAGCCACTGATCCTGATCCATTTCATGTCTTTATAGGAGACTAACTGGTGCAAAACCAGCTGTCAGGGAAAGTCTGCTGATATATTCCCTTGCACACCTTATACTCCTGCCCTTCACTAGTACTGTGCTCAGGGCAATGGGCCATGTGAGCACAGCCATTCCTCTCCTTTCCTATGGGGATATGAAACCTACAATCTATAATCTTAGCATCATTTTTTCCTACACAGAAGACTGGCCCTTCTACTCCTTGAAATTAATTAATTAGCCACTATCGATATGTATATAAGTAATTATCTATTAATGTAGAGTAACAGTTAAGTTAAAAAAGATCAAGGTAAAGTTCTGTATTTTCAACAAGAAAGACTGACCATCTTCCCAACCTCAGTGATCTTCAGTTGCAGAAATCTCCTGTGAGGCAGTGCTCCAAGCCCATAGACTTTCCACTTTCTTGAAGAATCCTTCAGCTTTTATTATATTTGATGTAGGGAAAGCAGGCTCATTCTTTGAAAGGCAGAAAGGGCCCAACATACATGCCGTGAGATAGGAGGCACACAGTTAATTGCTGAAATATTTACTCTACTTATATGTTTAAATAGGAAGTTAACTCCTTGAAAGAGAGCATATAAGTCTCTTTCCTCTGTATTGTCTATTCTGCTGATTTTATAACTCTCCTGATAAACTTACTCCAAGGCTACTTGGAGCTGTACTGACCTTTCCTGGCCAAGGGAAGTTAGAAGAGTAATAATAGTGTCATGATAACAGGAAATAGCAGCTTTGGAACCAGCCATGGTGGAAACTCAGCAGGACTTTCACTGAAGCAGAGGAGTCATACAAAAAGAGACACTGTCTCCTTTGTATGCCAAGAGATCCTTCCCCTCTGACTCCACCACCACCACCACTTTGGCAATTCACCAGCAAAGGAGCAGGACAAGCTCTGCAGAAGCACAGCTAACTCAGACTGAGCCTAGGATTTGCTTTGTTACTGTTTGACTGCGTCCTGTTCACCCTTATCCTTCCCTCCTTTTAATCAGTTTGCTGTCTTCTCTGGCCCACAGCACACAAAGACAATATCCTCCAATGATGAGAGCTGTGCTCTGTTCCCTCTCTTCGCCTTCTGCCACTTAGCACAGTGCTTCTCTGTCAGACACTATTGCTCCCAGATTAAAACAATATATGACAAAATGATACCCACTGACTATTGACACTGGCAATTATATAAGAATTAAATAGGCTGTGTGTTTTGGACAACCTTCAAAGGGTTGTGGGATTCCCACACATGCTCAGAAAGCTGTGGGGTCCTTTTTAGTTCTCAGACATGTGGCTAGTTCCAATCCTGCTATTTCCTATTAACATGAAACTATTATTACCCACTTACTAAATGCTTCCTGTCACTATCCAGCCAGGAAAGAGAGCGTCCAAGATAACAGCATCAGAAAGCCCAAGAAAGGGGCTGGCAGATGGGTCTGTTTCCTAAGGAGCCGTGTCCAGCAAGATTTATCTTACTTTCCGTTCCCCTGCCAGTGGGTGTGGTTGAAAGGCTGATGTAATTTCTATCAGCACTGACTGTTGAGCTAAGCATCTGTAAAAACAAGTGTGTGAACTTCTCACACTGGCATAAGGTATTGCGCATCCCATGGGAAAAGTTCCTACTTGTTAACAGGCAAATCTTAAACCTGCCACAACCCTTAGGCTCCCTCTTGGCTCTTGCTGTAGTGAATTATTTTGCAAACTCTGAGTGCAGTTAGACCACTGTGTTGGTGCTGGTGAAGAAAAAACTTCTAAGTATTGTCTTTCCAATAACTTCTTGAGACGTGAATGGCTATACAGGTATTTTTATAGGACATCCCTTTCTTCAGCTATTTCATATATCAGTGATGTTTTAACAGACTTTGTAAAAAGTGATAAAAATACCCTTTTTCAACAGAGGCTGACCTGAAGCCTGGATTTTATGCTGTATTCAGATTCTTGAGTCTCATGAAACTGGTGTGTGAGTCCAGTTAAGGATGAAGATCTCAGTGAGCTTAAATTTGAAGCAGAAAGCACTTTGTGTTTCTATGCTTTTGTAGAGAAACTAACTGATCTTAGCCATTTTAATGTCTTTCTAGTCAGGAGAGGTCATTTACATGCCTGCTTTTTGAAAATCTGGTCCTTAAGGATTTGCCTAAGAGCATGGCAAAACCATATAACAAAAACAGGTCTTGAAGATGATCCTCCAGCTTTTTCCCACAAGGGAGCATCTTGTCTTGAAATATATGGAAGTCAATTAAAAAAAAAAAGGGGGGGGGGGGGAAGGATAAACAGACAACAAAAAAGGGGAAAAAAAAATTCCAAAAGGAGTTTTGAGTTCAGTAAGATCTGGACCAGAGCTACACAGTGGGGGTGTCAAAGTGAGCTTGGAGGAGAGTTGCTGTGGTTTTAATTCAGGCCTCTCATTATGGTTTCAGTGGTCTACACTGAGACTTTCTGCCCAAGGGCTGCCCGTAGCCAGGCTCCTTGGCTCACATTGTCCCAGCCCATCCTGAACTGCACAACATGGGCCAGATCACCCTGATGCTCCCTGTGAGGATGCAAGCCACACTGACCCAAAAAGCATCTCTTTGCCCTTGATGGCTCTTAGCACATCCCTTCCTACAGGTCAAGAGCCTCCCTCAAATAGCTGTTTGAGAACATAAGGCAAACACAGCGTCTCAGCTGCCAACAGCCCTTCTGTTATTCTGTGCTTCTATTCTCTGTCTGCTCTTCCTCGATGTGGAGTGCAGGGGTTAACTTGGGTGCTGTCCATGGAGCTCCAAGGCATTGCATTTTCCAAACTTTTCTCAGGTCACAGTGCCTTGGTGGTACAAACAAAAATAAAATACAGCCTGCTGATGTGGGGAGCAAAAGAGAAATGAAATGTCATCATGGCAGTGTCTGTACAGAGGGTTAAAGCACTGGGCAAAATAATCTGTTTAATAACTCAGCCCCCGTGCAAACATGCAGCCTGTTCCCAAGGTTAACCGCCCAATGCATAATATAACCCTATTATTACTGCTTCTATTATAAGAAGGCATTTGGTCTAGGTGAAACCAGGCTTTGCCCATGACACAAGGGGAATATACATGTAGCAGGAGATGGTGTTCTCTGCACTCTTATTTAAACCCCAGCATCTCAGGAAAACTAGCAGAGAGACAATGAGGAATTGAACCCAGCTAAAGAGCCATTTGGGGAGGAGTGACTAGCACTTCCAGACCTTGTACCCTTAGCAACACTTGAAAATCTCCTTGAAAGGACTTTTGGGAATCAGACCACTGTCTGCCAAGCCTTGACCTGCTGCTTAATAAGACCTCTACAAGCATCGCCACTACTTCGCACATCTCACCTTCTGAGCAGATTTTAATTAAAAGGCAGGAACAGATTTGGGTGGGAAGAATTCTCTTGTCATTCATTTGACAGTTATCCCTCATTTGAGTAACACTTGTCTTTGGTTTGTGTGACCTGTACCAAAGCTTCGTTCTTCCTGGGTGGGCTTGACTCTTAGCTGGATATATTTCCAAAGGTGATTTTAGCTATATGATGGCTGAAATACAACAGACATTGCTTTCAAATTGTACCCAATTGTACATATACACCATACTGCTTTCACAAAAAAAAAAATGTCATCACATGCAGAACAAATGATCCAAACCAATACAATATTGCTATTAAAAGTGTTATTATAATAAAAAATAATGGTTAGATATTTTCTATTGAGCTCCTATGGAAAATCCAGCTGAAAAATATCACATATAAAAAATATGAAATATTTATTGGTGTAACCCCACAGTAACCTGAGAGGAAATCAAGAATGGTAACAATCACATCCAGGTCATGAAAGAATTGGCTTTTACATGGCAACATCTAAGTGGTAAATATGGCTACAATTAGTATTTTTAGTGAGATTCTGCTTAGTGAACTTCATTGTCCAGAAATCACTGGTAATTTATTCACAAGAAGTTATTAGCTGTTCCACTGCTTGTGCACCTGCTGGCGCAGCAAAAAATTTCTCTGTAGTGCAGACACTTTCAGGTCTTTTAATAGGACCACAATATTATAGAGACTTCAAGTTTGGCTGGGACTAGTGGAGGTCACCTAGTTCAATCTCACAGTTCAAAGTAGCGGGAGCTACAGCTGGTTGGAGTAGAGTCCAGGTGTGTTCTGAGTATCTGCAAGGATGGGGACTCCACAACCTCCCTGGGCAAATTGTATTCGACAACTATGACAGTGAAAAATTAAGGAAATATAGTGTTCCAACAGAATTTTGTGTATTTAAATGTTTAAACTGGTTTCATTCTCTTGTGTACGCAGCAAATAAGTCATGTGTGGGTTATTTTTTTTTCCTTGGCAGGTGGTTCCTGCATTTGAGTTTGTGCTTGCTGGTAAGACAGCAGCAAGATATCAGAGCAGATATCAAATTCTTGCTTCAAGTTTCTCTGCATGAAGGAGAAGACTGAGAAAGAAAGTGCAGAACCAAACCCTGCTGAATTTTATGGAAATATTTCAAAGAGATGTGAGAAAATTCTCAATCTCAATCTGTTTATACTTGGAGACAAGTATATTGTTCACTCTAGGCAATGAAATCATAATATTCCATTAGTTATCTGGTAACTACTGTTAATGATACCATAACCATAAGCTATAGAAAGAATTCCATTCACTCCTTCTTACCATAAACACCGCAATAATAGCTCCCTGTTTTTTGTCTTGTAAAGGAACAAAGGACTGGAAGAGACCTCCTCAGCCCTGGAGACTATTGCAGACATGTTACTAACTGGGTGGCTCTCTTGGCTTGTGTTTTTCTCCTGTTGCGTTTCTACACATCAGTTATGTCCCCTCTGAGCCTGCAGTCTATTGAGTTATACAAACCCACTCAGCCCAGCTTCTTTGTTGTAGCCACTTAACTCACCAGGACATGTTTTGGCTTTTCTTATTTCCACTGGGTCACACTGTGCTCCTAGTTGAAAGGGAGGAGATAAATCTCTTCTTTCACAGAAGAAGAGATTTTGTGCCTGAAATGTGATTTTATTTTTTTTCAACCTGAAACAATTAATTTAATAAAATATATTACACCATCACATGCTTAGCCTCTCAGTGCCTAAAATTTCTCCATATCAAATGAAAAGAAGGAATCATATGTGGAGTAAAATTCATTCCGACACATTGAAGACAGGTGAGATGAATTCACCTTCAGGATAATATCAGTATCTCTCTTATAGAATCATAGAATAGTTGGGATTGAAAAGGACCTTAAGATTATCTAGTTCCAGCACCCCTGCCATGGCAGGGACACCTCACACTAAACCAGGCCATCCAAGGCACTGTCCAATCCGGCCTTGAACACCATAAGTGATGGAGCATTCACAACTTCCCTGGGTGCTTCACCACCCTTACAGTAAAGAATTTCTTCCTCATAACCAATCTAAACTTTCCCTCTTTAACTTTGAACCCATTACCCCTTCTCCTATCACCACAGTCCCTAATGAAGAGTCCCTCCCCAGCATCCCTACAGGCCCCCTTCAGATGCTGGAAGGCTGCTATGAGGTCTCCAGACAGCCTTCTCCTCTCTAGGCTGAACAGCCCCAACTTTCTCATCCTATCTTCATACGGGAAGTGCTCCAGTCCCATGATCATCCTCGTGGCCCTCCTCTGGACTTGTTCCAACAGTTCCATGTCCTTTTTATTTTGGAGACACCAGAACTGCACACAGTACTCCAAGTGAGGTCTCCGGAGAGCAGAATAGAAGGGCAGGATCACCTCCCTCAACCTGCTGGTCACACTCCTTTTGATGCAGCCCAGGATTCGGTTGGCTTTCTGGGCTGCAAGTGCACATTGCTGGTTTATGTTCAATTCCTCACAAACCAACACCCCCAAGTCCTTCTCCTTGGGCTGCTCTGAATCTCTTCTCTGCCCAACCTGTAGCTGTGCCTGAGATGGCTCTTATGATCATAAATGGAGTGAATGGAGATCTAGTTAGTGAAGTCTGAAGAGACATCCATCTCCCTCTTCAAAGGATGTACAGATATAGTCAGATAAATGTCTCTCTGAGCTCCTCTGTTGAGATCACTCCTATCTTACCAAGGAGCTTCGTCATTCATGTCACATTGAGACCTCTATCTGAAGACACTAATGATATCTGAGATGCTTAAGTAATGATATCTGAAATCTGAAATATTCATATCATAGCTGTAGCACTGGATCTGTGGGAGACCAGTACCAACTAGAAATGGAAGATGGGCCAGGAAGAATTAAGCTACCAAATGATGCATCCCACACCTATGGTACAATATTACCTTAATCCAAATGATGCATCCCACACCTATGGTAAAGTATTTTGCTTGCTTTTTTTCTTAAAATAAGCCTAAAAGATCCCATTGATTGAAGAAATGTACAGCTGGTGCTGCAGGTAATAGAGTGTGGATTTAATTAAATGTATGCATGCAGTATATCAAGCAAGAGAGATAGGTTCAGGTGTTCACATGTGTGAGAGTGTCTAACGATCCATTCTGCTTCTTTGTATTCTTCTTTATCTTCACTTAGTTATATTTTGCACCTTCTTAATCTCTACCTTCAGTGGCACACATCTATCCCAATGGGACCTCTCAAATACCAAAATATGAAGCTTGGACTCAGCTCATGAACCATTGAGGGATGTATTTTTTTTTTTATTATTATTATTATTTTTTTGTGAAAAGGTGACTTTATTTTCACTATGTTTTCACTATGTTTTTCTTCCTTCTTTAATTCATCTGTTTTTATACAGATGTAAAATGCAGATCTTCTGTCAAAAGAAGACTGAGTATAAAACCCCCAAAACCCAATTATCTGGAAATGGCCCAAGACCATTTCAGTCTATTACAATCTACTGGGAGACAAGTGCTGGCAAGTTTCTTCCAGATACATCATCAAATTAATGGCCATCAGAGGCCTTTCTTGAAGAAAAAAAAGGGAGGGGGTGAAAGTTATAGACCCAGACAGGACATAAATGATATAACTGTGGCAGAAAACAAACCACCATCTGTTGTTAGTTATGGTCCTTCAGTCTGAAAGGGACAAAAAAATAAACAAAAGATATTTGTTATGTACCTTGAGGTTGTAGGAATCATGCACAAAATGGGGTTTTGGCAATTATACTACTGCCATAAATTTCTGCCTGCTGTTTGCTTGTTATATCAGAAATTTTGTTGACAGAGTGAGGAAATTCAGGGAGATGAGCAACAGAAATTAAAAACTAATAATAATAAAATCAACCTTTCTTTCTCTTTCCTTAAATTTAGTGAAGAGTGAAACCATCCCCAAACATGAAAGGGTGAGACTCAACAAGAAGCCAATGGACTCCCACTAGCCAAGACAAGACGCTGGGAAAGTTACAACCTGTAACCTTAGGGTAGGGATTTGCAAAGTATCAGGAGAGTAAAATACTTCATACCTAACTTTAGCCACTTTTAAGTGAAACATCACCAATAGGTAATCCCCGATCACTTTGCTTTTCGGAGGTGCTTGTGCTTCTCTCTTGGTAAAATGTGAGTCTATATTCCTAGTTTACAGTAGGTACATAAAGATTAGGTGATCAAAGGTAGGCAAGGAGAATCTCACCCTAATTGTGTGATGTGCAACACTTCCGTGGGTGCTTTTGAAAAGCACCTAACAAAAGCAGAGCTGGGCTTTGCTTTCCTCAGTCAAATGGCACATCTCCAAGTGTGAAGACTCTCACTGATCCAGAGGAATGCCTCATGTTGTGAACAGTCCCCTTGAACCCAGTGACATTACTACTTTAGAGGAGTAAACCTTCTTCAGAGTGAAACACAAATGTTTATTTACTTAGGATAAGATAGCTCTGTATCAAACTTCCTGTATATATCCCTTGATTTTCAAAATGTGCAGAGTACTTTATAGTTCTGCCATCCACTGGGGGCAGCTGAACAGCAGCACATTTGGTGAAGCTTAGTCCAACTGCAGTGCCTTCCAAAGAGTGAATTGGCCACATGTCCAAGGCTTTCAGTAGAGATCAAGGGTTACACCCTAGATGCTAGCAGCTGTCTCAGATATCAGAAGATCTCTATATTTGGGCAATTGAGTCACACCCCTTGTCAGTAAAGCTAATACGTCTCACGGAGCAATTGATCTCACCACCTGTACTGGTCAGACGTTTAACTTTTATGTTTAGCATACTTAGATGTTTCATGAGATTTTAGATGCCCTGTGGCATCTGAGACTTGTTCACAGGGCTAACTAATGTGACACAGGAACTGAAAAGCAACTGTACCATTTTGGAGAACCACCTACAGGTCATTTGGGTTTCAACTCTACAAAGGATTTCAACTTTATGAAGGGTTTCAAATGATATTAGGTGCCACTTGTTAGAGGTATAGATCCATTAGTTATAATGTGACTGAGATGCCTATGTCTTACAAAGATAAAATTACTGCAGACTGAAGATATCTGTATGG
>JAOEHX010036190.1:0-16272 GCA_025448015.1 Bolborhynchus lineola
GCTTGCTGCACACTCTTCTCACTGTCCTGAGGATCTCAAACAACATCATCTCATGATCGCTGCAATGAAGGCTGCCCTGGAGTGTCACATTTCCAACCAGACCCTCCCTGTTGGTGAGCACGAGGTTGAGCACGGCGCCTCTCCTTGTTGGCTCCTCTATTACTTGCAGAAGGAAGTTGTTTTCCACACAGCTGAAACACCTCCTGGATTGCTTGTGCTAGGCCATACTATCCCTCCAACAGATGTCAGGATGGCTGAAGTGTCCCATGAGGACGAGGGCCGCAGCAGCAGCTGAATAGGTAAAAGAAATAGTGTAAATGGAGAATCAGTATAAAATGTGAATATATTATGATAGTATATCATCGTTAAAGCTTGAGTCAATGAACTTGAATTACTTTCTCTGCATCAAAACCTAACCCATTCAATCATTCATATGTGTGCAAAGCAGATGCCTACCAAGACCAAAACTGAATGTGCTTCTATTCATTACAGAAAGGTAAAATTTGGTTACTAAAGTTATTAAATATTCAATTGATTTCCTGGCAGTTTGCACACATCTGCCCAGTTCTATGAAACATCAACCTTGCCCACCTCTCAGAAGGACACTGAACTTTTTCACTAAACAGATTGTTGCTGTTAAGCACTTTCACAACACTCATCTCCTGTCACTGAACAGAGGAACGTGCAGACCGGGTCAGATCAAAAATGTGTCCAACCCAGTAACCTATCTGCAGTAGCAGTTGAAGGCAGATGGTCAGGGGAGACCTGAAGACTACAGCACAAAGTCTGACACTTCCCCTAACAGTCCCTTGGCTGCCAATCATCCTCAGCCCAGGGACTGCTGTGTGGGGTTCTTTTCTCTTAGTCACATCCATTGGACATCCCCTCCACAATGTGCCCAGTCTCCCCCTTGAGCCACGGAAACCTTCAGCTTTCAGTATCACTTTTAGCCCAGAATGTTACACAAAGACCAGCCTCACTGCACAAAAGTTGCCATTGTGTTCTGTCTATGCAGATTTTCCAGTTTTGCCTACATTACAGTCTTTATTTTTAATGCTGTACCACTCTTTCTTGTCATATCCTGTTCTATACAAAACATATTTGCACTCAGACATTTATGCTTATTATTGTGTTGTTTGGTTTCATATTTCAATGCTTATGACTTATGAGACACTCTATATTCCTGGAATACTAATTCAAAATTGATATTGGAAGTGACCAGTTTGTACTATATGAATATGTTTTGTTCTACAAGCATAAAAGCAGCCCAGGTATTTCCTTTTACCCAGAAAATCAACAGTCACCATCTCAATATTTTTCCTTAAGAGGAACATTCCATACGATGGAAAATAATAGGAATATTGTTAGGTACAGACTAAAGGGCTTACATCTGTTACCTAGACAAGAGCCTACTATCTGTCCTCACCTGTGTAAGGTTCAGTCCGATGCCTACCCTGTATCTGTAGTCCATTTTGGCAGATTTAAATATTTAAGGACAGTCTTTCTGTTATTTCTACCAGAAGCTAACATTTTAATTTGAGTGTATAAAGTGTTGTTTTTTCTACCATCTTTCAAGGCTTGCTATATTGGATTTGAAACCTTCTCTATTTCTCATTTACTATAAGCCACTTTTGTTTTAATTGCAACCAAAATACCATCTGTGCTGAAATTTGTTACATGAGGTTTTTGCTTTGGATATCAACTATTTCTATAAAACATCACTTAAAATCAATTAGTCACTTTGGGCATAAACTAAACAAACAGTTACATATATCTTCCTACGCCGTTTTTCCTTTAGCTTTTACCATAGTTTGAGAAGCGCCAGATTTGCCTGACGAGCGGTTGCCTATTTAATGGCAACAGATGAAAGTACTGTAATAACAGTTGGGAAAAAATACAGGGGGGAAATATATCGCTCTGCTTATCATCATCCTGAATGAGAGAAGATATCCTGAAGCTTAGACTAGTGACTAAGAAGACTCCAATTTCCATCTGCCCACGAGGCTTGTGTCAGCCACGGGGTGGTGATGCTCAGAGAGGATCCCATGCCCTTCAGCAAGGTGGAGGTTGGCCCTGGGAAGCACAGATGCAAACCTCAGTGAGGAGAAACTACTGCTGCAGGGGTGGGGAAACAAAATTACCATCACAGCTGAGCCAAGGAGGAGAATAAATTGGGAAGGTAGCTCAGGATTTGCAGCTGTATTCAGGCAGAAACACAAACTACAGAGGCTAGAGACAAGCTTATTTGTTTATTTATTTAAATCAAATTAGAGATTGCATTGGGGTGGGAAAATACATATCCTATCCTTTTTTCTTTCATACTTCATCAGTCAGCTCTTCAGATCACAAACCCTTTAGGGCAGGGATCACTTATCTTCTTGCCTCTACAGAAAGGGCCTTACTTGGCTTTTCAAATAAACGTGCTAGGTAGTAGAAAAAAACATAAAGGGAGAGGATGGTGCTACTGCCATTTCCAGCAGATCCCAAAAAAAGCCTGCTCCTCTTACACAAATTATACAATAATGAATAATTGTATTTTGTAAAAATGAGAGTTAGAAACAGCTACCCACTTGACTAAATGAGCTTAATCCCACTGCCCCTTGACCTAAAGTCTGTATAGCCTACAGGTCACACGCATGCTGTTTTGTCTCCTTTCCCTCTGTGTACATGCAGTTTAGACCTTTGATACAAATTTTTACAGGATTACAGATCTTAGAGCACATCAGTAAGAAATAAGGGATTTGGAAAGTAAAAGAACAAACCTCGCAATTAAGGTAAACCAGCTTATGTTCACTTTTTAAGTCTTAAAAATCACAATTGCTTTGCAAAGGCAGAGTCCCAAACAAAACAAGCTCTGTAGGCCTGCTTTTACTAAATACCAGACAAAGATGTAAATTTAAGTATCTTAGTCCATGTAATAAAATGGAATATAATCTTGAAAGGGTTTGGGGTTGTTTGTTTTTTTCCCAAAAATCCCTAAGACAGAAGCTTTACTACTGTTAGGAAATAGTTTTACTGAGAACACCTTGGATTGCCTAGCATGGATATAAGTAATGGAAGAACATAGTCATCACAGTAATCCTCTCAAGGGGCTTTCCCAGCACCTTGAAATAAGATGCTGAGAAGTCTGAATGAAAGCAAACCATAGCCTGAGCTGGGTCCTCCATGTGACCCAGAAACCCACCTCACATTTTCAGTTTGCCTGCCAGTGTGCCCACAGGATGCAAGCTGTACACAACACAGCCAAACTAGCACAACATATGTGCTGTGTATGCCATAGCCTATGCAACAAAGGGTACACCTTTTCTGGGGCATGTACACAGGTTTGTAACTCACGACCAAAACAAATTAGCAGAGATCTCTTGGCATCTGTGATATGATACCAATTTACCGTCTGAGGCTCTGTATTTTAGTTACTTTTTGCTATGTACCACATATAAATCAAGAGTGAAGCTTCTTGCTTCACTCTAAGATTAGACTTTCCTTTCAGGCCAATACAGTATTATCTTTTGAAAAATAATTCAATATTAATTCAATAATTAAAAAATAGTTCAGTACATCTTTTGCATTATAAACCTGACCAAGTGGCATCTACTCACAAAAGCAGCACAGGGAAACATGACCACATATTTAAATGCTTTTGCTACCGAGCAGCTTGGCTTGTCCCTCTGCTTTTCAGTTACAGTAGCTTTGATTACACTTTTCTCAATAAAAATAAAGTCTGCATCTGACAGCACAGAACACATTCATTATAAATATGGAAAACTATAAAGAAATAACAATAATAGCATTTCCTGCTTTTATGTGAGAGAGTGAATGAGAACATAACAAATTCACCGACAATATTACCTATTTGAACAAAGTCAGATTCTCAGCTCCGGTGACCTTGTGGTCCCAGAGATCACAAATCACAAGACAGAAGAGGTCAAAAGTAAAGGGGTTTAGTCAGTTTCATGCATTGCCACAATACGTCCTGCAGTTGTATCTCCTTCATGTTTTTCAGTAGTTTACAAAACCTAGCTTATGATAAAGTGAACAAAACACACTTGCTCAACAGCAGCAAAGGAAATGTCTTTTCATTTAAAGATGAGGAACCTCCAAAATGGAAGAAAACAAAGAAAGTGCCAAAAATACAGACATTACGGATTTGCTATGGAGAATTTGGCATAGTCCTGCATACAGCAAAGTCATTTTTAATGGAGCTGTGTCTCAAGTTCAGCAGAATGTACTAATATTGACAGGAATATTACAGTAAACTTGATAACAATTAAAATCAAGATTTTGAAATGTGTAAGAATATCTGCTGGGTGAACTAAATTAACAGAAGCGCTCTTACTTACAGAATTAGTAATACATCCATTCTTGTTTGATTTGGTCCATACACACTAAGTTGTACCCCTCTGGGTATAGACTCCTAAGAGAGGTCTCTGTTCGGTACAGATTCCTAACCCCCTAAATGCATCAAAATCACACTTAGGTTCTTTCTAAGCTGTAAAGGCACAGAGACCTTACACTACAGCTTTGACATTCACAGCTGTCTTCTTATGGGTGGTTAGTGCTGTAACTCATGGTATCACATAGCCATAAACATGCCAACATGAAAAATATATAAGCCTGCTATGAACACCAGAGTCTAGATCCCTGCTGCTATTCATATCTAACTTTTCATGCCATCTTATTAAGGACTATGTGAGTATATAATGTAATTTAAAAGAGCTTTTCTGTTCATAAAGTTATGGCATCTCCAGAGGAATTAATATTTGTTCTGGGGATCAACATGCACTATAACTGAAATTAAAGACTACTTTTTCATCTAAAAAATGCTTTCTAAGCCTCATTGACTTAGTGCCCTATACATGATCTAGAGTTTGGAGCAAAACCAGAAATCACAGAGCCATAAAGTCTGATGACAGAAAAAGACAGTTATTGGAGGGTTTTATTCAATTTGATCATACTTACAGTATATCTCAATTTCACACAATGTTTTAATCAAAGTAAGCTTTCATTAATATCTGCTTCTACCTATTCTAGTGGATCTGAGGAGTGAGAAACCTGTATGCTAGAAAGCAGGACCTATCTGTTAAAGCAATTCTCATTAAGTAATGTAAAATTCAGAGAAATATATTTCAAGAATCACTGAGTAAAAGGAACTAGGACACAGATGCAGTTGCCAGGCATTTATTAACTTCCCTTGGATAACAAGAGTTAACTGCATAAACAGTTATAGAACATCAGTTTGAAGAACCAGATCAAACAGGCGAACATGCTGTGTGTGATTTGACCACTTAGACATCAGGAGTGCCATGAACTGTCCACCAAAGTGGAAAGGCATCAGCCCTGTCCCTCCGAAACATTGTTTCGAGGATGTGTGTTCTGAATGGTGAATGTTTTCAAAGCCTCCAGATCCTTCTTAGAAAAATACCAAAATGATTAAAAAATGTGTTTCATTTCCCCAAGGAAATTAGATGGAGAGGAAATTCAAAACACAGGGCTACTTCCTAAATTTGCCTTTATGCAACTTCATGTTTCAAAGAATTAATATACAGTACCAAAAGCTCTATGATAAAAATGAGAACAGCATCTCAGGAAGTCTCATTTTCCTCTGGAAAACAAAGCAGTATGATATTTTAAGGAGGGTTGCTACCCAGATCACCTCAGATTATGTCAAAAGGAAGCAAGCAAGCATGAGAGGTAGAACAGTGTCTTCATTGCAGTTTAACTGTTGCACATATTTGTTTTGTGGTCCTGTCTGCAGTTCAAATCTGAATGAGGGCACTAATAATACTGTGCATTTAGCATGCATTGTTCAGAAATAGGGTAAATTAGACAAACAGTTCAGAAACATATTTCTAGATGAGGATGATGACAGAGCATGTGAATGGAAAGCTGCATGCAGGGTCAGGGGTAGGTGGTAACTCTCACAAAGGATTTAGAGTCACAGTAGTGAAAAGAAGTGACTTCAACATCCCTGACAAACAACACAGGAAAAACTGGGACATTATTTAGGATATGTATATTTGGCTTATCTCTAGAAAATATTTTTTTATACATAAATA
Source organism: Bolborhynchus lineola (assembly GCA_025448015.1). Taxonomy (NCBI): domain Eukaryota; kingdom Metazoa; phylum Chordata; class Aves; order Psittaciformes; family Psittacidae; genus Bolborhynchus; species Bolborhynchus lineola. Next base: position 6,057 of record JAOEHX010036190.1, read on the forward strand.
TGTATCAGAACATATAATTAGATAAGGTAAGGATCACCACTAGAAACCTAACCAACACATTTAGCAGGGGATTAGTTCTCAGAGAAGGATTAAAATCCCTGACCCATTAAATTAGGAGACAATTCATCATATGAAAGTGAGGATGGTTGGATTTGCTGGGGCCCATATAACACTTCAAATATAGTGGCAATCTCTGAATGCCTACCTGAGGATGAAATAAGTTATTGAGCTTACAAAAGCTATGCATCTCTCAGTGAAAGTAAATACCATGATTCACTGTTGAATGTTTTAATTCAGGTGGGTTCTGGGCTCTGTGTTGTCACTTCATAACCCTTTACATATGTGCTTAATTTGATACACAGGGCTAAAGATTAGTTCCAGCAAAGTCCTGCGATATTCTTAACTGTAGGATCAAAAAACTCAAACTGACTTCAAGTGCGGAAGATCAGAGACTGAGGGATCAAGCTTTATAGCAAGTAGGGTCAAGCAGAAAGTTTCCAACCCACAATATAAGCACTGATTTTATTATCTATCGCTGCTCTTCTCTGAAGGACTATTCTCTCTCCAGCATGGCAGTTCTCTTTTTTCTGAATGGCCAGTATCAGATCACAGCTTTACACTGCAGTTGTTTATAAATGTTCCTTATGACATTCCCTTTACTTTTTTATCAAGCCATTTTTCTAACATGAAACAGACATTTATTGTTCATATTTAAGAGGCAATGAACCTGAAAAAGCAGCCTTCATAAACCCTGGAAAGCTCCTCAACAAGCAAAATGACTAACTGTGATGGACATTCATGAATCACTCCCTATCATTCATCATAATTCCTGAAGTTTCACTGATACCTAAAGGAAGGCATAAATGTAATGAAAATATTAAAGAGGCAGCACTCTGGCATGCTCTCTAGGCATAAAATAAATATGATGCTCTTTTCCTTACTCAAGAGATGCAGATTTTGCATATGCACACCGAGGAAAAAGCCAGTCTAGCTAGCCCTATAAGCATCAATTTTGTTTTCAGAACAGGCAAATGTTCAGCCCTAATCTTGACCCCACTGAACTCAACAAGTATCTTTCCCTCTGAATCTCATGAAGAATTGTATGTATAAGGCCTTTAATCTACCTCTGATTTTGAGCAATAACGTTAAGAGTGCAGATTTGATTTCTAGAAGAACTGAGGGGCCACCAGTGTCTGGGCCAGTGCTGCCCAGAACACTTTGAAGAGGATACCTGAAGCAAAGCAGAGTCTAGCTAAACTGTAATAGCTTGGACGATCACAGAGACAACATATGAATATGAGAATCCATTAAAAAAGAAGATGAAGTATTGTCTTTTAAAGTTGGCAAGCTGATGAAAAATAAACAGACAAAACAAGCCTTTTCAGTGAAGCCTAGTGCTACAAAAGAATGCATTCCTGGCAAATGCTAAAGCAAGCTTGACATCCTGTGGCCAGAGCCAGCATGGGAATAACTCATCTCTTCAAAACCTGGGCTCACTCAGTCAGGAGATAATCTTACTCCCAAGGGCATATATTTTCCTTTGGGATGGGTGTGATAGTCTTATGACAAGTGAGTAAGTATCCTGGAAGAAAGCATACAAATGCACACAATAAATATTTCTGGCAGGGCATGACTAGGAGCCGATTGATAGTGATTCCACGTGAAAGATCGCAGGGTATCACCAGAGGGTAAACACAGGATGGGTCCCCTTTGTAACCCAGAAAGGCTCTATGGCCTCTCTGCTTGAAAGAGAGATGCAAATACAAATAGGGGACCAGTGCCTGGAAAAGAAATAAAGGAACTAGAGCACAGAAAGCCTCGTTTCTCCCGACAGAAGCAGCTGCAAGCTGAAATGTAAATATTTCTAAAAAAATCATTTAGTCATGATGATAAGGTTGTTTAAAAGATTGCTGCTTCTTTTCCCAGCACAGATTTCACAAAAGAAAGAAAAGCTGTCCTTAAAATATATGTGATAATTGTTATAAAACAATCACATACAGCAATCTCGGCTTATTGACGGACAAACAATGCAAGGCATCAGTCATTGTCAACCTTTCCAGACCTACACATGCATGTAATTTGGAGGAGCTCATGTACAGAGAAGATAGCAAGGTGATTAGATAGAGCTTAATATGCAACAAATTATTCCTGTTGAAAGAGCAAATGATAACAAAAGGGATATCTCTAGATTTATGATTGTGAGGTAAGGCCCAGGAACTCAGCTGCAAAGTACTTTGGGATGAGATGTGTTTGCACAATTTACAGAAGATTATCTTTGAACATTCCAAGTTGTTGGTACACTTTTAAAGAGAAGTTAATGGATTTATTGATAGGCTTATTAGGATAGAGTGATTATGTATTTACTGTTGTTTTCTTTTCCTGAGCAAACAAAATTCATAACTTATCCATCATACATAATATATTCAACTACGACAAGCTTTCCAGTTAAGTGAACAGCCTTTGAATCAGGCTACAGAATGGTCACCTTAGGTAAAATAACTGATTTCTGCATAACCTTATTCTAATTATTCATTCACTGAGAATTGCTTTCTAGTATCTTTGCTCAGGACAGCTACAAACCTCTTACTATTTTTGAATCGCAGCATTTTGGCTTTACAAGAAGTAGAAGTTTTTATTTTTTAACAATCTTTATTTTAACCTTTTAAAATCACTATATTTTATTCTATGTTAGAATATGAAGCTGAAGCTTAAAGGAGAGACAAATTCCAATCTTAAAGACAAAAAGCTATGAAGCATTTTACGAATTCAACTACTGCCTCTTGTGATTTTGATTTAATTTTTAGTTAATTTCAGAATATTCTGGGTTTGTTCACATTCAGCCCAAAGCAAATTCCTAACGGGAAACTTAAACTGTTAGAATGAAAAGTTATTAATGATCTGAAAGAACATGTTGAACTCTATTCCAGCTCATCATGAAAAATAGGGTTTAACTCTAAACACAGAATTAATGTAGCTGATAAAAATTTACAAGCATGGGGTTTGGATTTAAAGTAGACTTTCCGGGCCTTGAAATAAGTAAATAAATAATACTGAATTTCACAGATCTATTATCAAAGTAATTCCAAGAAAATAGCCTCCTTGCTCTTACCTCACATAGCCATTATTCTAGCTATAAACCTCATTTTAGCTGATTTGATTTCACTCATTTGATTTTGCCTGAACATCCAAAACCTTCAATGGTAATTGTTAGACCATGATCCTGATTAACTGTCTGTTTAACCTAATCTACTTTTCATCCAGACTAAAACAAAATTTACAGTCGCCTCTAATAGCCAATGCTGATTCAGCAAAAAAAGACCCCTGGGAGTTTACAAGTGTTCAGAAGGTGGATAGGAGAACAGCACAGCTCTTTGTGCTTGGTTTATTGATGTCATCAACTTAGACACCTTACGTTAAATAGAATGTTATTCTACACAAAAGCATGCAATGTGTGATGGATGGAGATAGAGAGCTACTCCAGAGGTGCGAACACATTAGTGCAAACAATGCCTGCCTGTTTCTAAGATTTTTCACTCATAGTTTTTAATTATTCTACATTAGAAAATGGTTGTGTGCATATCCTTGCAGTCCATGTCAGGTGGGTCTTGTCCTACTCAGCAATACCCAGTCACAGACTCTCCAGCCGGTGGAACTGGGAAATATTTAAACCCTTCTTAGTCAAAGTAGAGCTTCAGCTGTTCAGATGAATAAGCAGACCACTGTCAGAAGCTGGGATTTCTTTAGCAGGTGTGCAAACACACAGGTCTTCACTTTGCAAAGGTAGTTGATGGCAATTATAATCAGAGTGGAGATGTGTCACTCCAAATTTGCGAGCTGTTATTCATCAATACTTACACTAGGAAACATTAAATTACTCTGCAAGATGCTGAATGTACCTGTTGATTGAAACTACTTAAGGATGTCAAATCAAGGCTTTTCTCTATGCCGTACCACACCTGTTCAATTTCTATCTCATTGTTATCACAACTGCAACAGAAATAAGTACTTCCTGTACAAAAGGCCCCACTAACACTTCCAAAGATGAGAATTTGATTTGCAAACTAGCTTGATTTGTGGAGTAAAAAACTCAAGGGTACTTATATGTAATTTTCAAACATAATTATAGGCACCTTAGGACTAAACTTTTAATGGCATGTAGGCAAAATTTTAGGTAAAACAAGATCTTTAAGCAGCCTGGAATCAAGCACTCATTCTTTGAACATCTGACAATAAAAGCCACATTGTTAAAAAGGACATAATTCTGTTGCATGCCAATGTCATTTCTGCTCTCGTGACATTAACATTCCCTCAAAAATACTAACCCAGCCTTCCATAACAGGCATTTATAGGTCACTGACATTGGCATTTTACCTTTGTAAAATGTGCCAGAGAACCCATAGCCTGGAAGATGCCTTTCTCATCCCAAACCTTCAGGACAAAAGCTGTATGAGCAGCAACTATTGGACAATTTCAGCCGGCAGAATTAGGTGTGAGGGAATTGGGATGGACTGAAGAGTCTATTTTGAAGAGCCCTCCACTTGAAACTCAGATGTTTATGTTTTATGTATCTTCCAGAGGTGTACAAAACACTTTCGAGGCACAATCCAGATTGGGCTAGTTTATTGAGTCCTGGCTTTATCTGTGCATGGAGCATGTTGTTTGAAAGTGTCTAGCTTATGAGACTGCATCTGCTCCCTGGGTGGATGACTAAAGTTTTATAATTAAATTGGTAATTACATGCAGTATATACAACAAATACCTCGCCAGATGCATATTGAAGTCTGCATATATTAATGCAATCAAAACACAACACTGGGGTGGGGGGTGGAGAGGAATTCAATAAATGCTTAGGTACAGAGAAAAAACAGGACTAAGGATAAACAGATCAATTGCTGTACTAGCAGATATTTCCCAGCAGGTGGAATCTTGCTATTATATGATATCCAAAATACATCAGGAATTGTTTCATGCTCTGACATCAGGGCTTTAACAGCATGACCTCTAATACCATGCTGTACTTAACTTCAGTGCAGGCTCAAAAGAAATTAGGAACATGACTTATTGCAGAAAATGGGAGTAATATTTTTTGGCTTATAGAATCAGAGTGAAGGGTGATTTAACTGCAGATTCAAAACACCAGCAGTGAAATCTGCATGTGTTTAGAGTTGGCCTATTTACCTATTTAACTGATGGCTAATGATTAATGTAGATACAAAATTCTGAAACAGGTTTTTTTTAGAACACAAAGTTGATAGTGTTTATGTATCAGGTTTTGGTTATTTTCTGAATCGGAATTGTTTCTAGAAGCTGAAGAACATGAATGGGAATGCTGAAATACAGCAGTTTTAAAAGCTTTCATAATAGTCATGATGAGAAGAAAGTTGGTTTAGGCTTCTATTCATAGTATTAATGAGGGACAAATGTTTTGATTTGTTATTCACCATATTTTGGACAACTGAATGACAGATCCAAGTGCAGATTCAAGGAGAGCGAAGTAATCCTTTTCTTGGTCCCTAAAGGACTTGTAACAATAGACAATAAGGATCATGGCATTGTCTTCATCTATGATAAGTTATGAGATGCACTGATAATAAAGCAAAGCTCCTATGCTGACTGACTGAATCCCTTGCAACCAGAATTGCCCCAAAATGACAAAACTCACTACAGAAAAACATGGAGAACCAGTTTATGAGCTGGCTTTCCCTATACACACACAGAAACACACTGTTTAGGGCAGGCTATGCAGACAGGTTCTGCACAGCATTTAAAATACTGCCTACCTACTTTTCTAGAGAAATTAAGGGGTAGTAGGAGATAGATTGATAGGCTCTGACCCCAGAGGAGCTGACAAACAAGTACAGCTCAGCTAAGATGAAATAAAAAGGGAAAATGGGCCAGCATCTTGCAGTGTTACAAGTACACATGTACAAGTTCCTGCTGCTGGTTAGCACCAGCAATTAGATCTTACACAAAAGACCTCATTGCAGGGAACAGAACATTTTTCTGTTCTCTGAGATCAAACCCCTGAAAAAGGGTTTGCTGTATGTAATAAAACAGCCTAAGGTCATGTACAATCTCATATTACAGCCAAAGTCTCAGTAAGATGATGTACCACCGGACTTGCACTGAAAATGAGACTCCATGAAATATGCAGAGCTTTGTATTGTGTGTTGTTTCTCTTGCCATCTCTTCCCTTCCCTATGAAACCATTCTGCTCCATTTGTGGTGATGTGAAATACAAAGATTTCATGTTTAGTACACAGCCACTCCACCTTGGCATGCCATTATGCATAGCAGCTGAGGGCTAAGTGCTACTGACACTCCCCCAATCTGTCCAGGACCCTGATGCAGCTGGAGTCTTGGCAGGTCGGCACTTTTACAGGCACTGCGAGATACAAGTTTCAATCTGCTTATTTTAACTCAAATGTTAATGTTTTCCCCTCATGCTTTTCAATCATAAATAATTATCCATGAAAAAAAAACAAGTTAGGTATCAGATTTCTCTCACCTTTGTATAGTGTTTTAAAATTACTTCTACATAGTCTTTTGGTTTTCTGCTCCGTCTTCTCCTGCTCTTCCAACTGCTGCTTGGCAACACAGATTACTGTGCAAAATATGAGCTCCCAAAGATTGCTCAGTTCAATAAAATTTTAACCAGAGGCAAGCATGTAGTGTAAATGAAATGCAGTATTTCAATAGAATAACTGTGATTTCGGTTTGGTTTTTCAGTATGGCTGAAAGATTCAACCTTGATGAGACAACATGGCTTCTGCTCAAGTGGTCCAAACAAGGCATATGCAAGAATGTGCAAAATGAAAGACTTGGTCTGGGAACTGTCATAACGTCCCTGTTATGAAAGGACTCTATTCACTGTTTGCTTTACACACTTGCTCATAAAAACCGACTAGTCCTCTGGATGGTATTAACTAATTCACACCGTTTAATACAAAACATAAAGAGGACATTAGTTAATAGCTAAAAATTAGGAGGAATAAACAGTTTCCCTGCATATGTATCTCAATTTAATATGGCCTGGGGAAATTTTCAGCACCATTTAAAAATGCAAATGAGTTAGTTTCACAGCGTCCTGACTACTCCTTCTGTGATACAGGGTTTCGTCTGATAAATTAGTTTTTCACTCCACCTAATGAATGTCTTTTCCAGAAAAATCATGGTTTTCCACTGGCACTTTTTTCATTATATGACTTCCCTGGTATTAAAAAACAACCAGGGTTCAAATGGGAAAAAGGGCTGAGAGACATTTCTCTTAGATCTTTGGTTTTCTGCTCCATATATTCTCCTGTACTGAACTCATTTCCCATTTTATTTTCCACAGACTTTATTATCCACATTCTCAAAATATCCTGCTTTTATATCTCCCTTCTAAATTTTTTGATTGTTGCCCTGGAATTTACAGCACAGTGTGTGCTACCTGGACCCCAAATAGGTGAATTGTACTCTCCAGGTTAGTTGGAGTTATGAAAGTGTTACTAGCAGAGACTCTCTCTCCCTCTCTTTCCTCTTTCTCTTTTTATTAATCTTTGATAACCTTCTTTTTGATCTGCACACTACACCCTTCTAATTTACGGATGCTTTTAAAACTCAGGCATAGGATTACTTCATTTGATTCATGTAAGGCCATGAGCAGTTCAAATTAACCTTTTGGTTCCTTGGGGAAGAAAAAAAAAATCACTTTGGGGATTTGTTTCACCTGTTGAGAAGGAAGCTGTCTCTTCTTATTTACTGAGATTGCCTCAGTACCATGGAGATGACTCATACATACTCTGCAGGGCTTAGATGGCACTGTAAATTCACTGCTGGACACCATGGACCTGATCCAGAGCAAACTGAGGTCAAAAAAATCACTCCCATTGACTCCAATACTGAACCTACATTACACAGAGTGCACTTTGTCTCCACAGAAATTAATGGAAGATGGTGTTTAGTATTTCAAAGAACCATCTAAAGGTGACACCATATTGGTTTGTCTACTAAAAAACAAAGCATGAAGTGACATCATTACACCACTGACAATTGCATCCTCTTACCTTTCCATATCTGTTTACCATCATTTTTTTAAGATGTCCCAAGAGAGATGTGGTCAGTGTCCAATGCATGTGTTAAGCCCTGCTTTTCTACCAGCCCACCAAGGGGCATAATATTTGCAGATACCTCAGTGAAATGAGGAGAAAAATAACCCCCTAATGGAAAAAGACATAGAGATCACTTGAAAGAAAAGGTCACCCTGGATGGCAGGTAAATGTCTAAAGATGCTCAATTTAAGGCTTCTAGGAGTGCAAGGCTCTACTTTGTCAGGCTCTCAGAAAAGAGTTAAGGAAAGCATTCACACAAATGCCACCAAAATGCTGAAAGAGTTTGCCCATGAGCAAAACAAACATAATGAGTCACTTTCCTGATACATATGTCAGAATTGGAGTGCAAACATTTCCAAGCACTGGGGATGTTGTTGCTGTGCTTGAGAAATGGCTAGATCAGAGGGTTTTCATCCTTGTCTGTGGCCATCAGACAGGAAGCATCATGCTGATGCTGAGAAAATAAATCAAGGCAAGGGGTGAAAGAAGAGCAAACACTGAATTCTATTTCTGCTTTTCTAAGCATTTTATAAACAAAAAATTGGCAACAAGAAAATGAACCCAGAAACCAGGTTAGTATTAGTTTAACTGTTAATTCTTCCAAGTTTCTCCTCTCTCATCCTCAGTATTCAGAGACAAAACTCATTCTTTAAAACTGGTCCACAGCCCTGGCCTAATTGCTTAACTGCAAACTATTTTACATAACTACTGTAATAAGCAGCACACTGTATTTTTCAGACCCTGTTAGTGTGCATACCCTTTTACAAGCCTGCAAGAAAAGCCTTGAACCTAGGAAGGAAACAGTACTTTGTGAAGGTTTAATACAATGCCACATTGTACATACCCAGCGGGGCAGAACAGGGCAGTAGAAGAGGGCCTTTCTATTAGAGCCTTTCTGCTCACACCATCTATTTTCTACCTCCAATAGCACAGGTTGCTACTATGCAAGAAAAAAATAAACCCAGAAAGCATGAGAAATGTCAGGATGAATGTTGTCTTTTCATCTTCACAGAAGCTGCTTCCTGGCATTAAATTTGAGCATTACACCCTGCATGGCTTATCCTACTTCTTTGCTTTAGCCTGTCTCCCTCTCTGCTTCTTAATGAATCAGGACTCAATAAAACCTGGCTTGGTCCATTATGCTTGTTCACTTGTAGCTACTGGTAATGCATAAAGCATATCTTCACCTAGGGTTCATTATGTTAAGTCATGGTGCAGATTAGTAGTTCATACAAGACTATATATTATATTTCAGTTATCTCATTTGATCACCATTTTTGTGCTTATCATCACACAATGTGAGGGTGTTTTGCACCAGGAGGTGCTGCTCTGATACAATTGCAGTAAGAAGGCCACTCAGGCTTTGTTAAGTACAATTCACAGTGCTATTTATTAGTGCTAACATTGTAAGAAGAGATAATCTTGCATCTCTTTGGATAGTGGGAACCCCAACTGGTATAACATCGCAAAGGGCCTCTGATCTACGCACAGCACACCATGCAGACCATGTCCGTAGAGCAGATTCTCCACTTTCAGACATTTAACTTATTATGTGATTTTCTTACAAGGAAACAACTCTATTCATCATTCCCACTATCAAAAAGAATGTTCATATGATGACTTCTTGCTGCACAAAGGCAAAGGCAAGACCATGCAGGTGTGGCAACCACAGTACAAGTGGGATCTGCCACAGACTCCCTTGTTACAGTAAGTTGGCTGGGTTTATATTGAGGCCAAGAGATTTGAGCAGCACAATGCAAGCCTGAAGGTCACGTTGGGTGTGCAGCAGGGTACAGCACAGCGCTGCACAGCACAGGCTGGGGTCCACTAAGTTTAGCTGTGCTGTGGGCTGCTGACTCCTCAATGTCCAATGGTCTCCTGGTCAGGACCACTACATAGAGTAATGTCCTGGGTTCAGCAGCAGCAGTCATTTTTCTCCTTCTTAGTAGCTGGCGCAGTGCTGTGGTTCTGACTTTCAGCCTATTAACAGTGCTGATAACACCAATGTTTTCAGTTGCTGCTCAGCAATGTTTAGTCTGGCCAACAACTTTCTGAGCCTCATGCTCTGCCAGGGAGGAGGGGAAGCTGGGAGGAAGCAGAGACAGGACACCTGACCCAAACTG
>JAOEHX010036193.1:0-21051 GCA_025448015.1 Bolborhynchus lineola
AACCTTCAAATGATATAGCTATCTTAAATAATAATTAAAAAGATGCTTGGATTATTTTACTTAGTGTCTCTGAGCCTTCTGTGTGCACTCAATCCATATTTTCAAGTTTTATTCTATATTCATGAAGATCAGAAACTCAATTTCATTTTTAAATGGAAGATAAGATTATCAGATGATAATTAATTCCATGGACTAGGATTCAAATAAAATACCAGTATCATATGATTCAGATAAAATCACTGAAGTTGGGGACAACTGAAGAGTCAGGCAGAGCACCACTTTTTCAATCTTCTTCTTTCTCTATAGAAAAAAAAAAAAAATCAGCACCACAAGTAATAACAAATATTTCTCCATGATTTTCCAATAAATTTGGTTAAACTAACAACAATACCTCCATCTGGTAATCAGCTCCAGCTGGGTCTCCCAACCTATTAACACCTCAACAATATGCACGAAGGCAGATGTCCTCAATATAGGCATAATACACAGAACACAGGCTCCAGCTATGTACACATCAGTGAAATAGGGGTGGTAATAATACTTCTAAGAAAAGACTGAGAACTAAATTAATTTTTTTTTTTCAAAACACTTAGACATCTTTGCATAAAAGCTAGTAAGATTAGAATTTTATGGAGTATCCATATGTATTAATGTGAAAAGTTGTCTTTACATACTTTTCAGTTAAATGCCAGTGCAAATATGTGATATGATTCAGATTTTTGATCCAACTACTCCCAGATACTCATTCCTCTGTTGTTTTCAGAACAACCTTGAAATATCCAAAAAGATAATTTCATACATCATCTTGCTAAGGTTTAGAAAGCATACTTTCTTCAAGGCTATAAGCAACTAGGGGGTATGCTTCGCTTCTTCAAATTATACTTACCTTAACTAGGAACTGAGTGTACTTCTCAGTTTATTATACCTGAAGAAAAGGAGACCAAAAGAAAGGAGAAAAAATAAGTTAGCTAAAAAGGAATTAAAGAGATAAAGAGATGATTTAGCAAATAAAATAAACATGACAGGAAAGCTGAAGTAAATATAAATTAAATTTAAAAAAAAAAAAAAAAAAAAAAAAGGAAGAGCTCAAAAATACTGGTAAGGAAGAGGCCTGGGAATTGTCTGAAGGGAAAAAAGAGAACAAAACAGTCTGCAAAAAACTGGATCTAGAGCACCCCTCCTATTGGGAAAGCCTGAGAGGGCTGGGATTGTTCAGCCTGGAGAAGAGAGGGCTAAAGGGCAATCTTATCAATGTATATACATATCTGAAGGGAGAATGCAAAGAGGAAGGGGTGGGCTCTTCTCAGTGGTGCCCAGTGACAGGACCAGAGGGAATGGACACGCACTGAAACATAGGAGGTTCCCTCTGAATATCAGGGAACATTTTTTCATTGTGAGAGTGCCCAAACACTGGCACAGGTTGCCCAGGGAGGTTGTGAAGTCTCCATTCGTGGAGATATTTCAAAGCCATCTGGAGATTTTCCTGAGCAACCAGCTCTAGGTGACCTTGTTTGAGCAGGGAAGTTGGGCCAGATGACCTCCAGAGGCACCTTCTTACTTTGGCCATTTTGTGATTGTGTCATACTGTTGGTATTTGGTGTTTGGTGGGGGTTTTTTTGTTGGTTTTTTTGTTTGTTTGTTTGTTTGTTTGTTTGTTTGTTTTTGTTTGTTTGTTTGTTTTTATTTTATTTTTCCCTTTTCCCTCCCAACTTGCTTCCTTAGTAGTGAGCAACACCCTTTTTACCATACCTGTAAAGACCTTTGCTGAAGCCTCAAAATTATTATGCAAGTTTACACTTCTGGATAAAAAGCACACCTAAGAAAACAACTATTCACAAAATTTATCAATCAGAGACAAGTGATTTAATTCTGTGTCTTATTTATTCTCTTATTCAAATTCCAAAATATTTGGAACCTCCAAGCTGTGCAGAAAGGTACTTCAGAAGTCAATGATCAGGTCAGTTTATAATCACTTTTCACTTCTTCCTTCTCTTTGGCTACCTGGTGCCTTAGGTTAGGTCTCCTCTAGGCTGGGGCAATCCCCAATGGGTTCTTTGATGCTCACACTGTTTTGTCCATATGAATTGGATTGTAGGACTGTAAACATTCCAGGTGTGAGCGCTGTGTTTTACGGTACTTAGGAAAATGGGTCCTTGATCCAGATTAATTGAAATAATAGGGATCATTATAGATATAAATATTTGTGTTTTTTCTAAATTAATACTATTAAAACAGCACAATACTGTAAAATTATTATTTTCTGAAGACATTAAGATAGTGATCTTGTATGTTAACAGCATATAGATTTTATAGGACCCTTGGGCCCTCTGTTTCATGATGCTAAAACTATATTTTAAATACAAGTTCCCTCTTTTACATATGTTTTAATTTAATCATGGAAGGTATGGGATATGACCTTGTGTTCATTCCAACAGTTGGATGTTCCTAAACCAAAAGGCTATTTTATTAACAAATTGCCTAATAAAAATATTTTTAGGGAAACTAGGTCAACCATGAAGATGAGATGCCTGTTAGACTACAAGGACTGAAAGCAATACTTGAAAAACCATAACAATTTTTTTTTAAGTGATTAAAGTGCTAAATTGTGAAGCTTCAGCTCCCTTTGTCACAAAATACAGAACCTACTTTATACCAATTGCTGCTGGCTTCTGTCTTAATTGGACAATTGCCATTGTGCTCATACTCAGGATTCCGTATTTCAACGTTTCAAAGATTGACTACTGCTGGCTTGCACCCTCCCTCATTCATTCTTAGGAAGCTTTGAAAGGTGGTCTGCTTTGACATGTACATCATTAGACAGAAGAGAGGAAGCAAGGTATCAATATAAGAAATGAGCAATGGCAGGAAAGAGTGTGGCAGGAAAAGAAAACAATTAGAAGCAGTTTGGTGTCCTGAAGTAAAAAAAAAAAAATAAAATAATAATAATAACTGCCAAGTTGGGCTGAGAGTATCTGTTTAGAGAAACGAAGAGGCAAAATGCGATACATTCGCTTACTGGCCAGTTTTATCAAAAAAATAACACAGGGAAGCATGCTTATACAGACTTTGATGAAAGTGCCTAATGTAGGGATTCTGGGTCTGAGATTTAATGATCTTGCCTACCTTTTGGCTAATACTGTAGAAATAAAGTACAGTTCAGCAATAACATTAGTTTCAAAAAAGCATATCTCCAGTTTTATCAAGCTTCTCACAAAAGTCTTCATCAGAACAAAAACATAGCATTTTTAGTTAAAAAAAGAAAATAAAATGGTGACTTCTGGAGAGTAAATAAAAACTTATCATCACAGCCATATTCAGGGTAGAAACCTGAGGTCCCTCCTGAGCTACAAAGGCACCGTAGCTGCTTTAGGCAGAAGTTATCTACCGACTGCTTTATTTAGGACCCTTCTACCTTTGTATACTAGTCCTGGAATCACCACAGATGTCTGAGACTGTCTAGAGACATCAATAATACAACTCACATTGATTTTAATGACAGAAAAGCTAAATCAGTGCAAAGAGCTTTTGGAAAATCTTCTCCTAAAGGTTTTATATGACATTCTCCCACCACTTAAATTATACCAGACATCGCTGGAATCTCAGGTTGTATTCAATAATTTGTTTGATGTAGTGGTTACTCTGTTTATTTAAAAATAAAAGCTAAATTCCCAAATGAAATAAAAAGTCAAACTGGTTTTTAAGCTTTTATTGAATTCTTCTTAGGATGTCAAATCCTGTTGTTTGAAGTTTTGCAGGATCAATGCACAGTATTTTGCTAAACTTTTTTTTTTTTGTTCCAGTTTGCTTGGGTTCTCACTCACAAAATTTCACTTCTAGGTTCAACCTCACTTAAAAGTTTAGAGTGAATTTCATCCAAGTCCAGTAACTGTGATCTGGTTTATGTTAAAGTCAGCCCATAAACTGCTCAAAACTGGGCCCAGATTCTTTTGAAACTGGGCCTATAGTCTGTGTAAAAGAAAACTCAAGAACATGTTTGGATGAACCTAGGTTCAATATTTCAAAGTCTATAATGAAACCTGAAACAAACCAAATTCCAATTTGTTTGGTGCTTCGTACTGAAAGTGTTGTGCTGCTCTGTCAAACTGATGACATTTTACCACAACTTTAAAGGTGAAAGATTTTTCTTCTCATAATTTCCCCCAAACCCCTTGGCTGCTGGAAACAGTGATGTATTACCATGGATACAGATTACAGAGTGGGGCATAGGGAAGAGAGTGGAGGTTACAGTGTATAAAGAGATTTTTTTTGGAGCTGGCATTTGGAGCAGGAATCAGACATCATAGAAGCTTTTTTTTTTTTTTTTTTTTTTTTTTTTTTTTTTTTATTCAAATCTGTCCAGATCATAAAAAAGTTAACTTCAAGATGAGCTACAATTGGTTGCATTTGGGGTTTTGTGTCTTTGGTAGAGCCATCTTTTTTCTGGAAAGCAAAATGAAAACCTTCACGTATTTGCTTGATTTATTTTAGAGAAAAAGCAATTTAAAAATTGGCAAATTGATTGTAAATGCTTTCTCCTTTCAGCTGGGCAGAGAGGAAATTGGGCTCTATCTTGTCAACTATAGAAATAGTCAGGCTTGGATGCCTCTAATTCTGACATGGTTGAGTGCAAACATGCTTACATGCTTTACTGTTTTGAAAACAAAGGCAATCACAGCTTTGCCACCACCATATGCAAGAGTGAAAAAGAAGCCAAGACGTGCAATCTGGAGAATACAAAGATGAGAAGTGGTGAGCTTTCCCTGGAAGGCCATCTGCTAAAAGACCCCCCTCTTCTAAAAATAGGAACAAGTAAAAGGAGACCAAGAAGGGGATGTGGGGTTTCCAGTAATATCTTCTTAACTATTCTATAAAATAGCTTTGTGGAATAATCCTGAGTAAAATCTGCAGGAGTGAAAATAGTAAAATTCCATAGAAGTCATCCAGAAAGACTTTACTGCTTGCCAAGATAAAAGGCAACCCGTTGTAAAGGCAAAAGACATTATTTTCATACCCTTAAATCCATTTCATTTGATTGTATAGGAGTCACACAGATACTCTACTATACCCCCTAGGTTAGTTCAAAACCTACTGAAATATTGTTTTCTACTCCTTCTATAGAAAGTGATCTCAAAAAAGTGATGTCCAGTCCAGAGAAAAAATAAGGCTCATGCTACACATTCTGGCACTAAAAAATATTTGTGTGAAAAATATTTGCACACTTGCAAATGTTTTATCCTTATACTCATGATACAGCTGGGTTTGTTAGGGATGCTGAAATACCGTTCCCAAAGAAAGAAGCCAATTAATATCCAGAAAAAAACTACTTGTATTCCCGCTCTAGTCCATGACAATGCTGCACTCAGCTTCACGACAGCAGAATTTGTCCTAGAACAATTTGCAGTGAATGTAAAGGTCAAAACCAGAGGGGTTAACAAGTTTATTTTAGAATTAACTTTTACTTCAGCGAAGATTAATATGTCAAGCTGAACACTAAGTAGAGGTCAGTGCTGAAAGACCACCACACTAATCACAGGAATGTGTTGGTGCAGACACTGATGTGTTGCAGCAAATGTTTCTGGAGGAAAGCAGAGAGCAGTTTCTCCCCAGCTGCTGGCCCGGGGCTGCTTCAAAGCCCTGCAGCTGTAACCAGTGCTTTTCCTCCCAGGCTTTCCATCCCCACAGCAGCCTCTTCACAGGCTGCTTTTCCCCCTGCAAAGGCAACCTGGATTTCCCCAGCACCAAAGTCCTGCTGCTATCCTCATGAGAGGTGAGGTTCCTGCTCTTCATTAAAAAAATAAAAATGCAGTTTCCATGCATCTTTAGGAGATAGAGGACAACACTGTCAAAGAAAAAGGAGACAGTGTCTTTTCTGGACTTTTAATCCCAGAATTCTATTTAGGCAAGAAAAATCATATAATTTTTCATGTCATTAAATTCTTGGCATGATCATTTCTAAAGACTGAAGAATACTTACCAACTGCAGGACATGAGACAGCAGGGCCCAAATGAAAAACACCCTCAAAATGAAGAAGAGGAGGATTCCCTAGCCCTGAAGACAGACAGCTCTATTGCAAAGCAAAACACTTCTACTTTTGCTTTAAAGAGACGCTGTTGTTTCACAGCCCTTATAGCTGCATTTGTAAGGAGCACAATATTCTTTTGTTATGGAAATTCTTAATTTCCTGTTACTTACATAAGATGGCAATTCTTATGTAAATAACAGTACATGGGCATATTGCTGTTTCTTCAGGATTTAGCCTGCTGTAACACACAGTCCATGTGCTGATCAGTGGTTCCTCAACTGAAGCTGTGTGTAAGGGGAAAAGCTTGCATGGGTGATGTTCATGAGTCCAAAGCATTATTCATGGCCAAATCAGACTCCTGTGGTTCAGATCACTTCAGCTTAGAGGATGAAAATTTATCCTACAGTTTCCTAGAATGCTTTTCAATTTTGAGAACTCCTCACATTTCACTGTATCTCCTGAACAGCCCCTCGGTCATATCCCTTCGGCATTTGAAACTTTCACACAAGGAGAAAGAAAGAGGTGAAGGGAGAAATATCTAAGTGAAGAAGGACCAGATGAAGGATCTGGGGAACTACAGGCCTGTCAGTCTGACCTCTGTCCTGGGGCAGGTTATCAACCATATTATCCTGAGTGCCAACACATTGCATGTGCAGGATGACCAGGTGATTAGGCCAAGTCAACATGGGTTTATGAAAGGCATATCTTGCTTGACCAACCTGGATTCCTCCTAAGACAAGGTGACCTGTTCAGTGGGTGGGGGATAGGCTATGAATGTTGTCTACCTAGACTTTAGTAAAGCCTTGACACTGTTTCCCACAGTATTCTCCCAGAGAAACTGACTGCTCATGGTTTGGACAGGCATAGCTTTTGCTAGGTAAAAAAGCTGGCTGCATGACCTTGCCCAAAGAGTGGTGGTGAATAGAGTTGAATCCAGTTGGCGGATTCACAAGTGGTGTTTTCCAGGACTCAGTGTTGGACCAGTTAGGTTTAATATCTTTACTGAGGATCTGGATGAGGAGATCAAGGGCACCCTCAGTAAACTTGCAGACAACACCAAGTTAGGCAGGAATGCTGACCTGCTTGAGGGTAGGAAGGCTCTGCAGAGGGATCTGGACAGGCTGATCAATGGGCCAAAGCTAGTTGTATGAGATTCAAAGTGGCAAAGTGCCGGGTCGTGCGCTTGGGCCACAACAGCCCCATACAATGCTACAGGCTTGAGGAAGAGTGGCTGGAAAACTGCCCGCAGAAAGGGACCTGAGAGGGTTGATTGGCAGCAGCTGTACATGAGTCAGCTTGTGCCCGAAGGGCCAAGAAGGCCAACGGCATCCTGATTTGTATCAGAAATAGCATAATCAGCAGGGCCAGGACAGTGATTATCCCCCTGTGCCAGACACTAGTGAGGCTGCACCTTGAATGCTGTGTTCAGTTCTGGGCCCCTCACTATAAAGAGAGATACTGAGGTGCACATCCAAAGAAGAACAGCAAAGATGGTGAAGGGTCTAGACGACAAGTCTTAAGAGGACTGACTGTGAGATTGTTTAGCCTGGAGAAAAGGAGGTTCAGGGGAGACCTTATCACTCTCTACAACTATCTGAAAGGAGGTTGTAGTGAGGTGGGATTCGGTCTTTCCTCCAGAGTAAGTAGTGATAGAACAAGAGAAAACAGAGAGTAAGTAGTGATAGAACAAGAGGAAACAGCCTCAGGTTGCACCACAGGGGGTTTAGACTGCATATCAGGAAAAATTTCTTTACCAAAAGGGTTGTCAAGCATTGGAACAGGCTGTCTGGGGAAGTAGCTGAGTCCCATATCTGGAGGTTTTTAAAACACACATAGATGTGACACTTAGGGACATGGTTTAGTGATGGATGTGTCAGTGTTAGGTTAACAGTTGGACTAAATGATCATAAAGGTCCTTTCCAACCTAAATGATTCTATGATTCTAAATGGAGCAATGAAACCGGGAATATATACAAACCTGCAAATTACCCACTCAGAGGTGTGATATAGGAAATATTCAATGTTTCCCCTGACACACAAACTGCCTGCTCTAAGTTGGCTGTGTCATTGTAATGTATTTATTGCTGAAAAACCCTAGAGAACATTTTCACCTTCATAAATATATGAATTTATTCTGATATGCCTTAAAACTGTAAAATGGAAAAAGAGAAATGCTTTTACTATTACACCAGTTCATTTTCACCTAAAAAAAATAGCATGACTATACCTCATCCCTTTATCCCAGGATAACTTATTGGTGTTATTTCCATCTCTAGAGTACAAAGCAGTACTAGTCCGCATGCTGCAAATAGGAGGTGTGTGATAAGGATAAAAAGAAGGACCACTACAGGTAGGGTAGTCATTAGAGTTGAGAACAGCAGCATACTCATTTAAAGAAATCTCCTTTCTCCACAATTCCCTAGTATAGGAGCAGAAGTTTGGAGGCTCTTTCATGGGACCCTTAGCTTTAAATAGATTTACCCAGTTTATACAGCTCAGTAAGGCTTGAGAACACTCCAAAGCTGCAGGTTTCCTCTGACTGCTATAGACAGGTTTTAATGAAACCTGCTGAAAGACACAGATATGGAGACTGACAACCACCAAGAGGCAAAAGGATAGAAAGCAGAGCGTGTGTCTGCAAACAAACAGTCACGCCTCCAGAAACACAGGCACATAACACAAGAGCAACTATATTGATTATCAGATAGCATTTGACACCATTAACAGATAAGCTCTTAGGCCAAAGTTATTGGTTATCACGTATGTATCACACTACACGCTACTTTAGCTTTAATAGTCACTCTGACAGAGAGAGGGAGTGAGACAGAAAGGCAGATGATTTTTGAAGAGGGAGGGAAAGATTTTAACCTATAACACAATCGACAACTTTGTTCAAATCTTTCTTGACCAAAAAAAAAAAAAAACAAACCAAAAACAAAACCAGCAACTATGAAACCTAACAAGACATCCTTCATAGAAAATTACTGAGACCCAAAACAATATCCTTCTGACCAAGCAAGTGGAGGTTACTGCAGTACGTATTAAGGGAAATAAGAAAGCAATTAAGATACATTTGTTAAGGAATTTTTAACCTGTCAGCAATATATGCCTTTTGTTCTTCAATCTTTTAGGTTAATAAAATCAAGGCCAGCTCCCTTAGAGATGCTGAAGCTATTAGATATCAGTAAAACTTAATGTACCACAGGGACCATGTAAGAAAAAAATGCACTTAATTGACTGTTCAGAGCCAGAGCCACCCATTGTAAGTATATTCTGGCAATTGAGATGTTATTGCCAAGGCTCTGCCATATGATTATATAAATGCATCTTTTCTGAATGAAAGCCCTGAATACATGGGTGAAAAGATGGCTGCATTACTTAAAAAGAAGCACTAGAGCTCTTTTGCATTTTGTCATTGCCATTGATAAAAGCATTTGTGTCGTCTAATGGGATTATATCTCTAACAAATTTGTAACTAAATCTGGTAAAAAATTACTTTCCAAAATGAGAGATATTCAGTATTTCCTAGTCTGATTTTGCATTTTTAATAATGTCTCTGTCTAAATGGTAACATTATTATCAGTCTCCCAGTACTGTGTTCAGTCCTTGTGAAGAAACAGACACTCTTTCTTACTTCATTTCTCCTCTCTGGATGAAGGATGTTTGAGCTTTTCCAATGATTTCAGCATATAAGGGTTCTATTTAGCTACACACTAGAAGTGTTAGGAGTGAATGAAGACAAAGAAACCCGAACAGCAGCACTAGCAGTGATTCAGACTCTGATTACTGATCCAAATTAGACCGGACAAACTGAGAAAGGCAAGGGTTTGATACGGGTTTTCCAAATAACAGTGAGGTATGACAAAATCCATATTTATCTGATGTATCCAGCACTCTACCATCAGATTCTTGAGTTTCAGTAGAGAGAACAAAACCTTATACAAAGGTAAACTCCTCAGCTTTAGTTCCAGGTTATCGATCTTCACTCGAAAACTTCTAACACTAAGTAGGGGTACGTGAACTGGAGGAAACATTTCCCTCAGGGGACATTTGTCCAAGGCTGCAGTTCTCACATAGGGTTTTTTATCAAGCACATACACCTATTCCCTTAGGGACTAAAAATACAGTCTCAAATCTTTTCAGGCTGCGAGTCTCACCTTCCTAGAGCATAGGTTTTGTGCTGCAAGCCTGCCTCCACAAGCTGAATATAGACAAGAAAATACTTCTGAGCTTCCCAATATTATTTTTTTTTTTTTTTTACTTGGGGAAAGAAGGAAAAAAAACCCAAACAAAACCCAAACAAACAAACAAACAAACAAAAAAAAAAAACCCACACAACTTTTTTAGAGCTTAGAGGCATTTTCAAATAACAGGAAAGGTTTTCTTGGCAGCAGACATGAACAGGTTACTGTAATACTAGTGTTCTTCAAAGTAATGGGAAAACTAATAGAAAATGAAATGTTAAAGAATTGAAGGATGGTAGCACAAACTCAGCGCAGTTTCATGAAAAACAGATCTAGTAAAAATAAAAAAATCTTATTTCCTTTTCTTTTACATAATTTCCAGTGTGCTTCTTTTTCATAAGGAAAATTTACCTTTCACCTCCCCACACTAACTTAGCATTGATCACACTTTCATTAACATCACACACTCCGAAAACAGTATTTATGACTCCACAGGGTATTTCTGTCTTCTCCAGGCATACTACCCCTTGTAGCTGCATTTACATTTCTACAAAGTCCTTTCATCCAAAGTCCTCATCAGCTCTTTCCCATACTACTCCTTCTGGAAAGGTGGCTGTTCCAGATGGAAGACTTTATTATGCCATCTTGCCTAACTAATAGCTTCCCCACCGTTCCCTGAGGCTAGACACACATACACATACTATAGCCCAGCATTGTACATATGAGCATAGAATTCAGGGGCTTTTGAGCTTCCCTCTGAACAGCAAATCTTATAACTTTTTACAGAAAATATTACTGTAGGCCAGCTTCCAAACATCAGAATGCCAGAGACAAGTTTTTTATGTCTGATAGCTTGAATTTTGCTTTTTATTTTTGTTCTTAATATCCTGTGGAAGCTTGGTCAAATACTATACCTTTGGCGTGTCTCAAGGTTCAGCTACGAAGTGAGGAGAATTACAGATACAAAAGGGCATCCAGGATTTTTTCAGCTACAGAAAAGCATACAATAGAAAATAAAGCCTATAAATAAAAGCTATGGGGAAGAGGCATATTACACTTCAAAATAAGGTATGTTGGAAGGGGTAAGGGTCAGCATCGAAATAAATTTGGCTGTAGGCATTTCAATTCCAAGATAAGATATGTTGAGGTGGTTAAGGGAAACTGATTAGATTAGTCATTTATATTCATTGGTAGAGAACGCTATTACGAAGTAGGGACATCTAGAAAAGAGGATGCAGTTAGTTTATATGTAACTATTAATGAAAATGGTGTCTGTCACTGGGAAGTCAAATTACAGTCTATATCAAGCTTTTGTCCTCCCTACCCACTCTTTCACAAGAGTTCCCACCTCTTCGCATCTATCACCTCTCCAACCTGACTCACACTAGCCACACATCTTAATTCCCATGGGAGAGAAAACACCTTCAGATGCTGAGGTGCTGTCTACAAAAAATAGAAGGGAATAGGAAAACCCATATTCTTTGGCCTGGCAAGATTTTGCTAATTGAAATCAGATGCCTTCCAAAGCAGAGTTGGACTCCTGTTCGTGTAAAGTTCTCCTCAGTGGTTCCACAAAATGCCCAAATGGACTTAAAAATCCCTTTTTCAGGACATAATCAGTTCCTTAACCTCAACAACCTACAAATTTTTTTTAGCCACTGCAGTGGCAGAGAGAATCTGCCACTCCAGACATAGCAAAGCCCTGTCTTGGTTCAGACTGGAGCACTGTAGAGGGAACAGTGATTTTAAGGCTAGGACCACTATTATCCTCTTGTTAGTTGGAAGTTTCTGTGGTTTGTTGCAATAGTAATCCAAGATTTCTGCTTACATATGCTCAGAGCCCAACGAGCAAGCTCCAGGCTCAGGCACATGGGGCTCCCCCCATCCCAGCCTGCAGGCAGCAGCACAAGTGACTAGGCAGCTGCTTGCCTGGCAGGCCCCACAGGGTGAAATTAAAGACATTCTTTAAAGTTTCATTTTTTTTAAGTGCAGGACTTAAAGTCTTGAATTTTTGCAGAACATCTGCCATCTGGGCTGTGGCACAGAGTGAGCTCAAGTCAGGCATCCCTATGACTTGAGCCAGGCTTTTCAGATCAGAACAGACTATGATGTCTATTCCTTCTGTGGATCTAACACAGATAATGACATATGAACCAAAAGCATTCATAGACAGTAGCAAAACTGAGAAGTCATATCATAGCAGTGCACTGCTGCTTGGTAAACTGTATACAGAGAGACGCATTATATGTAGAGGTCCAAAAGCAGAGTTTAGAAGAAAGGAAGGAATATATATGGCTTTCACTCCCCTGGCCAAATGCAAGGAACCAAGGTATTGGGTTTCCTTAATTTGTCTAATCTTACAAGGCCAGAACACAAAGGGATTTTCTATCCCCCTTTTTTTAATATCTAGCTCTCAGATTCTGTCATTAATGTGACACTGTGTTCTGAAACAGCTTTGCAGTCAGAAGAGGACAATGACAGAAGGATCCTTCTGTTTTCTAGCAAGTAATTACTGAAACACAAAGATCTGCATTATTAAATTTCCACAGAGTGAGCCTGTGGGTAATACAAAACTAAGGGAAGATTAACAGGATATATGGATAAAATCCAAGGTTCCCTCCTGTGAGGCAGGCACATTTCTCAATATTTTTCCCAACTTTCATCAAATGTACTTTTTGTTAATAAGTATCACCCAGTGTCTAGGGGTTTTCTAAGCCTGGGATCTAGATAGTTTCTCTATTTTGCTCATGGTCACGGGCAGAACAAGCTAAAGCCATGTCAGATAAATAGAAAAAAGGTGAAAAGTCCTCTGTATTCCTACCTACATCTGAAGGCCTTGGTGTCTGTCTGTTTTATAACAAAGAGGGATAACTGGTAGTAGGTATGTAGCTCGCATGAGGAGAGCTTTTATCAGGTTAAGTTGTGTGTCAAGCCTTTTTAGACCTGGAAATACAGTTTTGTGTTTTAGAGGAATACACACTTCTTGGGCATAATATTTGCCTGCTGTTGTATTGCCACAATCTAGAAGAAAAAAGCTGCATATAGAATTTCTGAGACAACAATGCTTTTCTAGGTCCTTATTGTATGGAGAGAGAATAAATATTTATGTAAGTCAGACCTACCAGTTATTAATGAGAAATCCAGCAAGCATTCATTCCGCTGGCCACACTGACAAGGGTTAATCTCACATTTCCATAACCTGCTTACATAGCTCTTCTCTGTATACCTTGGATGGCTCTGGAAGGTCAGGCTTACAGAATCCTGTATGCTCAGACTCTAAAGCCCTGCAAAACACACATGACTCACATCTAATTGTTAGCATTTATCATTTTTATATTCTGAGTATACTCAATAAAATGGGATTTACTCTGTTGATGCGACAGTTGAAATATTTTTTGCTTAGATGTAAGCAAGAGGTTATGATCGCTCAGTTTTCTTATTGGTACAGGCACATTACACCACTGTGTTTCAAGTATAGAGGTGTTACAAGGGAATAGATGATAGAAATCTTTTTAACAATAACTTTGTATGCATAATATACACAGTACTCTATACACACATATGTTCCTCTTGAATTCTAATATAAAAAAACCTGTCACATCCTACACCAACTTGCTCTAAAAATGAGATGAAAACACACTTGTATAACGATAACTCTGTGAGAGAGTCACAGGTTAAATTTGTTCACCAGTTTAGGAAGATGAGAGAGAAAAAGAGTGCAAACTAAAGAGAGTTCCCTGAGCTAATTTTCTAACAATCAATCACCTGATAATTTCTACTGAAAGAGAATGAAAGCTTAGGAGAAAGAGAATTAGTATAATAAATATAAACTACCTTCTGCCAGGAGAAACTATATCAAAATGACTGGGAAAGCAGGAGAAAAGGGATACGATCTATTGCATTAATTGCAGTATAATTAGTTATATATATCCTGCATCCACTTCTCATACATGTATTCTACCTTTTATATAAAAAATTTTCAGCATTAACTGCAGGAGCTGTTGTCCAAACTCGTATCCATTGTATTCTGAGATGTTTTACCCATACATTGCTGGTATCCATTAGCTTCTAAATACTAATTAGCAGTAATTCTAGATGGAGGTGATGGGTGGGGGGATGACATTGAACTAGTTCACTTTGCATTTTTTTAGAAAACAGAAAATGAACCATGTGCCTGTTTGTGCATGCCTTCACCCTGTCTTCTTCAGGTTGTTTACACAGAGAATCACTGAATAAGCTTACATTCATTTGAAAGCTGTATGTCTGTGCTCTCAGAGACTAGGGCCTTGAACTGGTTGCATTCATACTGCCTTTTGGCCAGAGCTCAAACCTCAGTCATTCCCACCAGGTATATGCAGTTTTTAGCTCACAACAACAGTTGGACCCACTCCAAATAATACAAGATCTAATGTGCAAAGACTGCAGCTTATCTAGCGTTTACAGTCAGGATCCAAACCAGCAAGACCGCACAGACATACATGCTATGAATACAATCTTTCATTATATGCATATACATACTAACCAAGCAAACAAACTTATTTACAGAAGTTTCATTTCAGTAAAGCAAGGAATATTCCTCAACTCAGATTTGACCTTCACAGCTGGCTCCTGCAGAACAGTATGTACAGACAAAGACTTTACCATGGCATCTGCCTGATCCCTGAATAAACATGTCTGTGAACACATGTGCTACTTCTGCTTCTATATTTGTTATAGGGCAATGTATTCAACTATGAAAGTCGTGTGACCATTAAAATAAATCTGCTTTAAGATGTCCCTTTCTGTTTAAGGAAGAAATGTAGTAAGAGGAAGAAGAATAATAACGTATTTATTATACGCTCAGAAAGCAGAAACAGTGTGTAGTCCTTTCCGAAGTAAAGAAAAGAAAATGTTTCTGTTTATTTTATGGGCAATGATTTCTCAAAGTATAAAATCTCTGGATCTACAAAGAGCAATATGGATGTGGCAGTTAAAGTTGTACATTCCTTTAGCTATTTAAGAAAACTGTAAAGACAGATACTTGCACCCACATGCAGCTCCTACTGAAATAAACAATCTTGAAGATGATTGCTTTTATCCTGCAGACTAAGCACTCCCTCAATTTGGAGACTGCACAGCCACAATTCTGCTATCTCCTCTTATTTTGCACATACCATGCAAACAGAGAAAAAGTTCTGAGTGCACAAATACCCTCCATTATATGTAGGTTTATTACAACACATCCCATGATTCATACTGGACATATTAGACTATGTGCTATGCCAAATCAAGCACTTTTTTTCAGGGAAATGTGCAAGTTCCAGGGCTAAGCACAAATCACTTCCTGCAAGTACTCACCAGTCTGTCCCCAGTGCTCAGTTACGTATGGTCAGAGAGATTATAGGAGTCTTTTGGTTCCCTGGTTGGATGAACATACAGTTGAAAGATAAACACTTGCACATTTGAATTTTCATGTGAGAATTCTTTCTAATATAGCTGTAGATTCACTTTCCACAAATATACAGGCAAACCAGCTTGACCATAAAACAATCATGAAATTGTACTTGCGCATCTGAAAACAAGTGCAATTAAATACTAAGGGAAACCCAATGCAGAATATTCACAATGTCTGTTTACCTCTAATATTTCCTGCAGTAAAGATCAGTGTGTGACCGTGATCCTATGAAAAAAAAAAAAAAATCTAAGTTAATATTTGGTGTAATTAAATAGAGTCATCAGCTTCATTTGAGCAAAAGTGGAAGAGGCAACTGTATCTGATCAGTAGCAAAAAGTCTCTCAGCCCCAAATTACAAAGGCCAGTAGATAAAATTCTGTTACAGCCTATTAGGTATTTCTTCTTTTTTGTCCTTTTTCCCTCAGATCAGCTTTCTCCTTTCCAGGGCGCAGTAATGAGTTAATTGCATGCAACACATGTTCTCTTAATCAGTGAAGTTTGTTTTCATCTAAGTGCCCTTTTAAGGGGAGCCTCCTTGTCTTTTCTGGTATTGGAGCAGTAAGAAATTTAATTAGTAGCCAGAAATGTTGTTACTGAAAGAGTCAAAACCTGAAGCAGATAGTTTCCAAATGTAAGACTTGTAGCAGGCCAGCTAAACTAATCCAGGCTCAAATCCTTTGGGATGACCTATTCCCTCCCAGAGTTTCAGAATGGAGAGTCACCAGCTCTGCTCCTCATTATTACTGTCTCAGCTTACTGCCCTAAAGAGAGGAGAAGTGAGAGGATGAGGGAGGTGTTAATCCACGGAGCAAAATACAAAAAGATTTACACCAGAGCCGAGTAAATATCGGTAAAGGAACAAACCAAATATCTTTTTGAACAAAATCCTCTGTAAGTAATTTGCTTGATAAAACACAGCTCACATTTGGGAGGGGAGCTATGTTAGCAGACAGAGTGGAAATAGCATGAAACCTCCTTTAAGATGGCTTACATAATGTCAAATAGGTTAAAGAAACCCTGCTTCCTAAATTAAAAACATATTACATTTAAAGGAAAAATTTACTTTGGACAGTGGTAGTGGAAAGAATGACCAAACAGCATGATATAATTAATTGTTCACACGTGAACAGTATATAGCATTCATGATTGCCCAGAATGTGTAACGTACATAGAGTAGTAATTGATGTGTGCTTTTGTATTGTCTGGGCCATTGAACAGTGCCAAATCAGGGAAGAAAGGGGAAGCACGTGTTCAGAGTTTATGTATATAGGAAGGCCCTTGGCAGCTTTAGACAGGTCTGCAGAAACATGTGTGTCAAGTCAAGAATTCTTCAGGAATAACAGCTTGGTTCCCCCTTTCCAAACCTGTTCCCAGCAGCTTCTCCTCCCCCCAGGGGAAAAAAAAAATAAATAAAATAAATTAAAAAAAATATCCAGTTCCAAAAAGTGGTTATCTTCAGGGCGCCTTACACAGAACAAAAACACCTAACTGAAACCAGGACCTGCAGGACCTGGACCTGCCTTTGAGGAGAAAGCAAAGATTTCCAAATGCCAGTCTTCCTCTCTTGATCTCATATACTTCTGTTGTTAGTGAAAACTGTAAAACAGTATTTACAATGTTCTGCACAGCATGAGGCTGTTTGTATGCATCACGGCAGAGGAAAGCTTGTTCTCTATACAACAGTGCAACCTAGTGGCTCGGAATAAAAACTCTACCATTCATCCACAAAGCTTTGACATCTTTTGCAGATAATTTAGCATTTGAAAAACAGCACTTACATCAACCAGCCTTGGTTTGTAAGTCATTCAGTTACCTCGTTAGGAGGGGCACAGGAGAGTGGTCTCTTCATCAGCATCACAGAACTTCTAAAAAGCAATAAGCAAAGAACTTTGGGAGGTTAAATGGTAGTTTGGCTTTGGGTTGCATCTGCAGGCTATTACTCAGGTTGTATAATTTATGCAACTGGTTTTGATGAAACTAATGAGATTATTCATGCGTGTAAGGATTTCTCTCTCTCTTAAGGGTTACTGGACCAGTCCCCAAGTTAGAAATTTTTCAGCAAGCTGTCATAAGTACCAAAGCAGGGCCACTGACAGGCTTGAAGTCATCTGTCCTAAGATGGCTGGGTATTTATTGCAAACCAGCGTTAAATTTGCCCAAACAGTCTGGAAGATTTCAGTTTCGAAGGATAGGGAATACTGCAGAGTGCAATAATGGCAAATATCATAGTGTGGTAAACTCCATTAAAATTAAAACATTGTCTAAATAAAGGCTTGATACAAAGCCCATTTAAAAGTCATTGCAGGGAGGATGCTTTACACGTCCTGATCTGCCCATTAGAGAAAAGCGGGGGTGGGGGGAAGCCTCATTTAGTGCTGACACAATGTTTTTAACTCGGCCCATTTGTAATAAGATGCTCTTTAGCCAAATCATTTAAGTCATTTGGAAATCATTTAGAATTCTCTTTCAGAGCAATTAGTAAAAAGCTAAGAGCCTCAAATGGTTTTCTGTGGTAGTTTCATAATTATTATTTTAAACCAGAAAATATCACCCTCAAGCAGAAAAACAAAACCATCCATTGAGACTGAAAGTATCTCTGTGCATTCTGGAGATCTGAGGGATAGAGAAAAGGTGACCTTTTCCAGATCTATGAATTCCATATAACAATCTTTTCCTGCCTCCTGAAGAACACACTGGGGAGGAAATCATTCACTATTCTTTTTTATATGAGATGTTATAGTAAGAATTAAATGTAATTTAGTGGAACAATAAAATCTTCTCAAGTACTGATATTCGACATAGTATTGTTGTGTTTGGGGTGGATTTGGGGATGATTAAATGAGTAAATCACACAGATCTGAAACATTTTTTTTCACCTCCTCAGATGGCATCTTGATCGTGCATGCACTGTGAACACCAAAAGCCTATAGGTCAGACCTGAAATTATAGCTAAAACTCAGCTCCTGAGGTACATGGACTGTTTATATCGATGAAAATTTATGATCTCTATACCTTAAATCCCTGGCCTCTCTTTTACATTGACTTCTTTACTATTTGCTGCTTTATTTTATGGTGATCCCTTGCCCTCTATAAATATATCACGGTTATTTAACCCTAGATCCCAACCATAGTTTTCAGTATTTCAGGAGGGATCTATTTGTTACATAGTCTGCTACTGGAGGTTTTATATTCCTATACATTAGTAGCTATTATTTCATTGAAGTTATTTTTAACTATTTTCATCTTGTCATTTAACTTGATGCTATTTGGTATTACAGCCAAGGACAGAAAACTATCTGCTGTTTTTCTAAGATTACACTGAGGTAAAAATCTTCTTTAATCTCCAGCAGTGACAGAGTTATTTTCTATTAAATATTTATCCATGGAAAAATGAATAAATTTAACTGCAATAAATTGTAGTTTGGCAGACTTAATTGCCTATTGTTATTTAAAAAAAAAATAAATCAGCCTTATAAAAATCTGACCTAATCCTAGAAACATGTCATGGAGTAATTAAAGTTTTCTGTGGGGATAGACTGCAATAATTATCTTGTTTTGACTGAGCTTCTTATTATTTTAGCCTGAAAAATAAAACTGAAAAACAGGAAAGGAATATAGATTTGCAAAACCTATTGTCTGATGTTAAAATTGTTAAGAAAATATGAGTCAGTATTATGCAAATTCTGACCTAATCCCAGCAACATATTGGTAGGTAATTGTATTTTTCTTTAGAAGGGGACAGACCCTACAATAATTATGCCTTGTTAGTGTCCACATTGCTATATTTTTGATTTATGTATTTTTGTGGGAGCTGACAGATAAGCAAGAAAAATTGACATATTATAAACTAATAAAAATAAATAATATCTGAATCTGCCTAGCAGCAGTGCACATTGGGAAGCTAAATCAATGCATTAATCACACAAAATTTGAGTAAAGTATAGTTTGTGCTAAATGAAAAAGTGACCTATACCAGAGCTAAATATTGAAATCTTAACACCACTTCTAGCTGGACCTGCCTTAATTCCTGAGGTCAAACAATGTAGGAATTTGACCTGTACTATTTTTCTGATAATCCTGCACAATATTCCAGGACAGATTTCTGCTTTGCTCATCTTTTTTATGATTTTAATCACCTTCCACCTGTTAGAGCTGCCTTCTTCCCCAAGGAAAGAATTGCCTTTGAAAGAAAAAAATGGTTTGTATCTCTTTTTTTCTCTGTGTTTTAGCACAACATCTATTTTGGAGCACTTGTTTACTAAAATATCCTCCCTTTTTTATGTGAAAGTATTGTCTGTTAAGTGCCAGAATGAAAAAAAAAAAACAAAAAACCAAAAAAAACCCCAAAAACCAAACAAACAAACAAAAAAAACTTTTGGTATCCAATAACCACGAGTTCTGGGAGTTCTGCTCTAGTGCATCAGTGCTGTGGACAAATTGACAATCTAAATATTACAGAAATGAGCTCAGGGTTGGGCAGAATCTAGCAATTGGTATTGTTTAATGCAACTGGCAGCAAACTGATGAACTGTGAATGCTGTACCTTGCTTCAGAATTCTGCCCATACAATGTCATCGCATTGCCATGCATGTAGACTGGCTGCAGCAAATCCAGGCGGGATATAATTAGCACTGAATTAGCAACCTGGATCTGAATTTTTCTCAGTGGTTGTAGTTCGAATATAAAGAAAGTATCAAGCTATCAGGAAAAAAAGATATACAGATTTTATCGTCTTCTCTCACGTTGTCTGCAAATGACACTATATGTCATCCTGTTCTGGCATTTACAAAATAATCCCTTGCTTTAAGGCTTTAAAGCAAAGATTGCCCAAACTTGTCAGTGAAAAAGGGAACAAGGTCTAAAAAACAGCTCAGCTGTAAAACAATCCCCTGCACATCTTCCCAACCCCCTGGTAAAATCCCATTCTTTGTACACTCACAGGCTGCATCTCTGCTCCACTTAAAAGGACTAGGAGTTCTCTGTTGCACAGGGTGCCTGGCAGTGTGATACCTGTATTGTTCTTCATAGCCAGCTGAGCTTGAGCTAGGCTACCCACAATTTCTCAGTAGGCAACATCCTCCAAGAACACCAGCCCTAGCTTCACCCAGCATGTCATATATATATTCTCATGATATATACTTGTCTTCCTAGACTTTTCAGGGCTGCTTTGGGCCTGCTGTTACCACGCAAATGTGTTTTATTTAATGTGTCATTTCAATGAAAGACCTAAGAAAGATCAAAAGACAGTGCCAAGTGGTGGGCTCAAAATAAAATATTAAAAAAAATCCGAAAATGTAAAAATATAAGAATAAAATCAAAGTCAGTAATTTTTTCACACAGAAGCATTTGGTACCACCCACAAATCAGTTTACAATAGTGAGAGCTATTCAGTTGGCCCTAGATATTGGTG
>JAOEHX010036194.1:0-12014 GCA_025448015.1 Bolborhynchus lineola
AAATCACAGAATCATATAATGGTTAGGGTTGAAAGGGATCTTAAATACAATCTAGTTCAGATCAGCTTTCTGGAATACAAAGTCATTAAGCAATGAGAATAGCTCTCAAAGAGCTCTATCATTACAATTAAACTGCTCCTATGATGAATGCTAGGTAGGCCAATATTAGACAAGGGATCTTACTTTCACAGAGAGGTGAAGTTACCTAGCATTCTCCACATCAACTAATGTAAGTAAGCAACCTAATCTTGACCAAAATGACAAAGGTGAGGAATTATATTTCCTTATGTAGCAAATTAGACAGACATGGGTAATTCTAGTGGGACAATTTGCAGAGATTTCTGTCTTTCACTGCAAGCACCATCAATTAAAGCAATACAGATGCATTTGACCTATATCAATGACATGCTGATTGAAAAACAAAAATGCTTTGAGAATTTTGACAAGAAAATTGGGGGGATTTACCTTATTTCCACGGGAGGAAGCTGAAATGTGATAGCAGAAGAGGTGGTGCATCTGTCCTGGTCTCCATATATGACTCTGCAGGATGACAAATTGATTGTTACTATCAGACTGAAACAGGGCAACTGAGAGACGGGAAATAAGTATCATGGTGACCCACACAGGAAACTTGTGTTCTTTCATAGCAGCACAGAGCTCTACTTTGTCAGAGTTATAGTGGAAAAAACTGTGTTCCTGCCATGGTTGCACCAAACTCTGAGCTAATTGCAATGAGCAACAGAATACATTGAACAAACTAAAACTGTAGACTCCATTATTAAAATCATAGGCTTGCACTGCCAGTCTTCAAATGGAAAACAAATAATAGTACTTTTAGAACAGAAGAGGACTTCACAATTTACTCCTTTTGTTAATTCTGAGGCTTAGTTGAAATCTGGAAACATAATTTTCTTAACATTTCATAATCATTTTTACTTCATAGGCTACTAGGAATATATATATATGTTTAATTTTGAAGCATAAAAATATTTTCTATCCCTTTTCTTCATGTCCTTTCCCTTATTTTTCTTCTTACCCCATTTATTTTTAAGGGCATGAACAAGAACTGGTTGGGGATGTAAAGGTTGGGGGAAGGTGTGGCTGCAGTAACCGAAGATGGTGGAGTTCAGGATCCTGAAAAGAAGGAAAAACCTGCAAAAAGCAGAATCACAACCCTGGACTTGAAGAAAGCAGACTTTGGGCTTCTTAGAAATCTGCTTTCAGGTATCCCATGGCCGACAGTCCTAAAGAGAAGAGGCTCAGGATAGTTGGATGGTTTTCAAGTATCAGTTCCTTTGAACTGAAGAGTGGCCCACCCAGAGCGCAGGTTACACAGTAATGGTGTCAATGGGCCCGCATGGACGAGCAGGGAGCTTCTGACTAAACTCAAATGTAAAGAAAAGAAGTGTACAAAAGGTTGAAGCAGGGTCCCAGTGACCCAGAAGGAATCCCCCAGCTTGCAGGGATGCCATTAGGAGAGCCAAAGCCTGCCTGAATTGGAATCTGGTGTGAAAGGCCACAAGAAGGGTTTAATTGGGTACATCAGGAAGCAAAAGAAACCTAGCAAAAAATGTGGGCCTGCAGTGTAGCTGGTCACAAAGCCATAGAAAAGGGTGACACACTCTGTGACTCAGTGCTTCCTCTGTGTTAGTCTTTGCTAAGGTGGCTTGCCTTCAGCAATCTCAGGACCATGAAAACTATGAGGAAGTCCAGTGCAAAGCAGACTTAACTTTGGTGGGGGAGCTATCATGTTAGGGAGCACTGAAACTAAATGCACATACACAAGTTCATGGACTCTGATGGGACATACCATGAATGCTGTGGGAGCTGGCTTTATTGCAAGGCCACTCTCAACAACCTTTAAAAGGCCAAGGTAATCAGAAAAGGTCTCTGAAGATGAAGACAGGAGATGTGACTCCTGTCTTCAAGAAGAGTGATCCAGGGAACTACAGGCCAGTCTGCCTGACATAAGCCTCTGGAAAGCTAATAGAGCAACTCATCCTAGAAACCATTTCCAGACACACGAAGGATAAGAATCACTGAATCACAGAACGGTTTGGATCAGAAGGGACCCCTGGAGATCATCTAATCCAATGCCCCTCCCAAGGCAGGTCAATCACCTTGTCAGCACGGATTGTCAAAGGGGAAGACATGCGTGACTGACCTCATAGCATTCTACAGTGAGGTGACTCACTCCACGGAGAGCTGTGGATGTTATTTTGACATTGTCTCCTGCAACATCCTCACAGACAAGTTCTGATGAAGTGTAGAGCTCAATAAGTAGATAGTGAGACAGACTGAAAACTTGCTATAGGCTGGGTCCAGAGGGTTGTGACCAGTGGCATGCAGTCCAGCTGCTGGCTAGAGACCAGACATGCCCCACGACTCAGCACTAGATGCAGTAGTGTGTCTGTGACCTGTGACCTTCACAAAAGAGCAGAGGAAGTTCTCTTACCCTCAGGAAGTTCTCAGATGATACAAAACTGAAAAGAATGACTGATATGCCAGGTGGTTGTCCCAGCATTTGGAGAGACCTGGACATGGTTAGAGAAATGGCCAGAAAGAAACCTCATGAAGTTCAGTAAAGGTAAATGCAAGCTCCTGCACATGGTGAGAAATCAGTCCACACCCGGGTCAGCTGTCTGGGGAGCAGCTGTGCAGAAAAGGACCTGGGGATTCCTGGCAAATGACAAATTGAACATGAGGCAGCAATGTGCCCTCACGGCCTCACGGCAAAGGTGGCCAACAGCCTCCCAGGTTGCACTAGGCAGAGAGCTGCTGATAGGCAGAGGGAAGCGATCCTTCCCCTCTACTCTGCCCTGGTCAGGCCATGTATCCAGTCTGAGCTCCCCTGTGCAAGAAGCATGGATTTACTGTGGATTTATGTGGATAGATGTGGATTTACTGGAGCAAGTAGGAAAGAGCCAATAAGATGATTAAGGTACTGAAGCATCTTTCGTGCAAGGAGTGGCTGTGAGCACTGGGGCTGTTCAGCCTGGTGAAGAGAAGGTTCAGGGGGATCTTGTCTTTTTTTCCTTTCTTTTTTTTTTTTTTTTTTTAATGTACAGTGAATGTGGTCAAAAACTGGAACAGGTTTCCCAGAGGTAGTAAAGCCTTTCTCTTTGGGGGATATTCAAAGGCCAACTAGACAATGTCCTTAGTAACTTGCTGTAGTTGACCCTGCTTTGGGCAGGGCAGTGATGATCACCAGAGCTGCCTCCCAATCTCCACTGTTCTGTGGCTCTGTGACAAGTAGTGAAATTTCAGTATGAAAGAAGAAGATGGAGGCTGAATGTTACAGCTGATTCCTCTACAAGCAGCTTTGGAGAGGCAGGTCAGTTCTACCCTGCCTTCCAGTACAACAAATCCTTTGCTACTGAGAGGGACTCCTTGGGCTTAGAAAGTTAAAACAGACTTCAGCTTGCTCCGTCTTGTGCTGTTCATAAGGCCTAAAGGCCTCTGCATCCAAAGATCTCCTTCTCCTCCCTCACCCTGTTTGTGAGGTGTGTGGTTCAAAATGCTGGCAGCTTCAGGGCCAGCTCTGCAGGAGTGAGCTGCAGGAAGCTGCTGACCCGTTTTCACAGAAAAGCTTTAGAGTCTGTGGCTTTCGATATTTCAGACTCATCCAGACAGTGCTTGAGCAGCTGTGATGTAAAACATCTCTCTGGGGGCAAAACAAGCTAGCACAGTTCTCCCTAGAAATTATATTGTGCACCATAACTTACAAGATCAGAATCAGTTGTGCACACAGCAGAAACCACATAAAGGATTAATGCTGACTGGACAAAGAGCTTCAACATTGTTTTACAAGTCTGTGGTTCCTTGTGGGCAGATCTATGAGACAGACATCAGTCTTACCATACTCCCCAGCAAGCTAGATCTAAATTCTGCCCCCATACCCTGAGTTCTTTATTGTGCTGCTGCATCTGACTGCATATTCTAGAGCAGGATGTTCCTCATTTAAAACAAATGTCTCAAACGAGTTTCCATACAGAATGCAGGATTAAATGTAATAAAAGGCTTCTTTTTTATATTTCAGTATAAGAAATTAAACAATTAAGTTTATTAAAAAACATTTTAACATTACATGGCAGAGGAGTGGACCTATATGATCTTTAAGGTCCCTTTGAACCCAAACCATTCTGTGATCCTATGATTCTGTAACATATCAAACTAAACGCTGTCCTCCATCTTGGAGCTGGGGACGTGCAGAAGGTACGCATTCCTGAATTCTTTAAACCTAATGTTTAAAAACTCAACTTAGATTACAGAGAATTAAGCTTGGATCTGGCTCCCCTTTCTTGTCATGAACAATAAACCACAGTAAATCCACAATTTGAAAAGCTGACACCAGCTCACAGGAAATGCTGCTTTTGAAGACATTAGCTTTGACCAGACAGGAAGCATTGGCTTCACAAAATGCTTTGTTAAATAGCTCATATGTAAGGATTAATCAGAAAGACAGCGAGAGAGCTCTGAGTGCTTCTCTTCCACAACACCACATATGTGTCATAGTGCCATTTCTTTGTGTGCCTCATCAGATAGGCCTGGTTTGCAATATGCCCATAGGTTAAGAACTTAAGCAAAACATCCATTTGTGGTTTGCATGTTTGTTTATTGGGGGAGTGGGGGGATGGGGGTGGTGGTGTTTGCTGCTGTGTTTTGGTTATCTCAGACTCAGGACTTCTCATGAAAATACAGAAATACAATTAACAACAAATAAACACATCTGATCAGAACAGCATATGTATTTTTTACTGTATACATGTCCACACTGTACTCTACTGCTCCTATCTCTTCACCTCACCTTGAAAATGTGCTGTGGTAAAGAGCTGAGGGCTGCAGCGCAGTGTACATGCAAGACGCTATTCTTATAATAAAGAAAGGAACAGCTTGTCATAAGCTGAATCTGCTACAAATACTTAATTGATTTCATACTTGTTACAGTGATCCAGGTGAAAAGAAATGAAATATTTCTCCAGTGACAAGAGCTCTGCTACAGCCTTTCC
Organism: Bolborhynchus lineola; assembly: GCA_025448015.1. Taxonomy (NCBI): domain Eukaryota; kingdom Metazoa; phylum Chordata; class Aves; order Psittaciformes; family Psittacidae; genus Bolborhynchus; species Bolborhynchus lineola. The sequence continues at coordinate 5,010 of JAOEHX010036194.1, forward strand.
ACATTAAAATACTCGTTTCTTACCAGCCCAGCCCCATGCATTGCCAAGTACTGAATTTTGCAGCACTAATCATAGCAAACTGTTCAAACTATTGCTGCTCACACTGACACTGAATTGCTTCTGTAAAGCTACGTAGAAGGTGAGCGCATCCACTGCATTACAGTGACCCATTCAAGTAGACTTTAAAAGCAAAGGAGGATAATAATTGACAGAGATGCAAAGCTGCTGCACATAAAAGAGCAGTAGAAATGGCAATGACTGAAAGTCTTCAGCCACTACTTAATGGGCAAACAAGAAACTGCAGACACAGCTTTAGAGAGGGACATGTCGGGCTTTGTAACATAAAAGCGGGGGAAGGAGGAGGAGGAGGATTTGGGATGTTCCAGGTGGGCCTGTGCAAAACTTCTCAAGGAACATTTAGGGAAAGACGAGTGACAGAGAGGAGAGGGTGGGCGACGTGTGAGCAGTTGCTGATGGTGTGTAAGCCCTTGTCTGACCCAGGCCTGCCCTGATCACCACAGTAGGTCCTGACTCCTCATTAAACCCTTTCTTTGCTCTCTCCCTGCAACCTCAGTCTCTGCCCCGCTTGTGCCAGTGCTTCAAGGACAAGGTGCCAGCACCCAGGGGCACACTGCAAGGGGATGTGGATCCAGCTCTGGAGCCAGAGGGGTGCAGGACCCCAGGGTGGTGCCAGGCACTGGGGTGGGTGAAGGACTCAGCCCAGCACCTGGGTTGGGACTTGTGTCTGTGTGTCCGGGCTACAGCTGCTGGGGCGCCAGGGCAAGGGAGAGAGGAAGGGAGTGATGAGTGATGGGTGATGAGTGGAGGTCTCAGCAGCTGGAGCAGGACTGAGAGTCACAGTCCATGTGTTGGTGCTGGGGGGAGAGTGCTCATGTCTTCCCCAGCCCATGCGTGTGCAGTTCCAATTCCATGGCAAGCTTCCATTCCAAGCTGCACTAGCTGGGGAATAGGAGGCCCTGCGACTGGGCAGGGGATCAGGTGGGCACAGGGTCCCTACTGATGTTTGGAGGGAGTCCCTTAAGCATGGGGTTCCTGTGAGATGAATACATGGTTGATGAGTAACGAGCTGGACCCATTGGTGAGTAGAGGGCCTGTGGGGTGAGTTAAAGGGGCTGGGATCTGAGCAGGGGAGTCAGGTGGAGAGGTGCTGTGCTGGTACTCAGGGGACCCATGACTCTGTGTGTGTCATGGATAGAAATAGCTGCACACCCAAGCAAAGCAAAAAGTTTTGTCATTACTTCCCACCAGCCAGCAGATGTTTGGCAAATAGCAGGAAAGATGGATTAAGCGCACGGATGGTTGCTTGGCAAGGCAAATGCCATAGCCACAAAGCTCCTCCCTCCTCCTTTCCCTGATAGTGGTGGTGTTGCTTCTATTGCTTCTCACCCTTTTGATTCCTACCCTGTCTTTAATACATGTCCCCAGAGGCACCGCTAGCCTGGCTGAGAGGCTCAGCCGCGCCCTGCAGTGGGTCCATTGCGGAGCAAGCAGCCTCTAGTCTCTTCCCCCAGAGACCACCCCTGCAGCTCCTCACAGCCTGCCACAGGCACCCAGCACAGTTACAAGCTGTACCCAGCACATCCCTGGGGGGGTGCAGAAGGGGCGTATGCAGCTGCAGACACCAGCTTCCATCACTGAGGCAGCTGGGGTTGCACAACAGGCACTGCCTGCCTTGCCCTGGGCATTGCTGAAATGCAGCTTCCTACTCGTAAGAGCTCCGTTTGGAAAGATGGTGTTATTTCTTTTCTACATTCATTCTGCCAGAGGTTTGCAGGGGAAGGTTTTGGGTTTTTCTCTGGTCCTGTTGGTATTCACAGTGATTTCTACTTTCTAAGGCTCTCTTTTTACCTCCCATCGCTTACCTTTACTTGCCTGCTTAACACCTAACATTTAAACTGACATTCTTTCAACCTTCATTTCTTTTCTCTTTAAAATAAATTGGTATCCTCTGTAACCACATTATGTGGGTCGCATCTTTTAAAGCCATAGCACTGGCTGTTTGGTTTCTTGTTGTGGTGTCCCCTCCCCAAGGACTGCAGCCACGTTACTTCCTGAGGCGGTGGACCTGTGTGCAAGTGTGTTGGGCAAGGGACAGCAGGAGATATGGAGAAACAGGGAGAAATACCATTGTGAGGCTTGGAATGAATAATAATGAAGACACCTCTGTCTCATAGTGAAGTTTGCATCTGAACTGCTATAGACAGGAACAGAGGCTTTTATGAACTTGAAATCCTGTGTTGTTTTTTCTGAAACTGTCATGCATCAAGGATGAGGGGTTTAAACCAAGAGTAGAGATTCAGGCTGGATGTGAGGGGGAAACTCTTTACCATGAGGGTGGTAAAACACTGGAACAGGTTGTCCAAAGAGGTTCTTCCAAGTAGGAAACATAAATCCAACTTAGAAATGGTAAAAAAGGAAGAGCTGTGGAACTACAGGACAGTCAGATGTAAGGAAAAAGTTCTTTACTATGAGGGTACTGAGGCCCTGGCACAGGTTGCCCAGAGAAGCTGTGGCTGCCCCATCCCCAGCAGTGTTCAAGACCAGGCTGGACAGAGCTTGGAGCAACCTGGTCTAGCAGAAGGCATCCTTGCTCATGGCAGGGGTTGGAACAGATGAGCTTTAAGGTCTCTTCCAAACCAAATCATGCTGTGATTATGATTCTATTTCAGGTTACTACAAACTTATCACTAGCAAAGCAAACTTATCAACAGTAGAACAGCATATACTCTTATGGCAGATTACTCACATGCATAAAAAGGCATATTCGTCATATTACCACTACCAAGCTCAGTAAACCGATCACACACTTGGGAGGCCAAATGCATCCCACAAGTGGGACCAAATCAAACGAATCCCACAAGTGGGACAAATAAAATAACAGACAGAGGTTCACTTCAGAGATGATCCATGGCACAAATGGGAGCCAACAAAGCATCCCCGGCAGTGGCCCAGCAACCTGTCAGGAGGTCACATAGAAAAGCTCGTGCAGGGAGTTCAGCCTGCTTAGGACAAGGAGGAGTACATGCAACATGGGAAGTTTGCAGGGGCAAAGGCTCCAGTTTGGGTCAAAAATAAGTCAATTTTGTGTCACAGAGACATACATGGGCGCAGGAGACCACCAGCTGGAGCAGCAGTAGAGGCAGCTAGCTTCTATTTTTCACTAGGAGCAGCCCATAGATGAGGATGTTTTCTGTTCTCTCAAAAGCGTTTTTGTTTTTCCAGACTGTTTCCCTGTTCTTGCAGCTAAAGCAGCCACTGGCAGTTACCAATTCTCACTTTCCCAGGATGTTTTCCCCTTTTGCAGACTATTTTTCAGCTTTCCAGATGATAAGTTTCTGTTACAATCCCTTGTTGTTGTTGCACTTGTTGACGGTATCTCAGGCTGTCTCTGGTCCCTCAGTGCCCACCTGCACTTCAAAGGTGCCAGCCGTGCTTCTCAAGGATGCTTCTTGTTTCCAGGCCTTGTTCCCAGGCTGGCAGGCATTGTCTCTGTTGCTATTTCAACAGATATCTCCTTCTGTTTAGTATTTTCCTCCTTATAAACAGGTAGTCATCATGGCTGTTCACATCGAGAAATAAATGTGCATTTTTGAGGGAGGTCCTAAACTTACAGTGTGATTCAATGCAGCCAGCTCTGAACCTTGAAGCTGGTTGTGAAACTTCCCTAAGAAACTTTTATCTCTATGCTAATAGAACTTGAAACCCAAATTTTGCCAGGTGCAGAGCTGAGATGGAACAGAGGAGGAGGCAGAGTGACCAATTCCTAGGGCTGTACTCTGGTACATTGACTCCTCTGCTGGGACATCCAACACCTAGGTTTTCTTCATTGTTTTTGAAACAGTGGTTATGAATTAATGACCAGGACCCAGATGTGGCTGCCCTTGCCCTATAATGTCATTTTAATGTTTTTATATATACAAGTCAAAAAACTTGGTGAGTGCTTTGTTTGCATTATCTGTCTTACATGCAGTGTGCTTCATGCTAAGCAGGAAACAACAGGGGCACTAAGCTATCATCACTTAGGAACCTCCTTTGGCTCCCAGCAACTTAAATAAATACTGACATGTAATACAGTGAATAAACATTGTTCTGCCCACAGTTGTTCTCAGAATTATGATACTTCCTTTCTTCAAGCCTCAGCTTATTTTGAGATATTGTTACCAATTCCAAAATCTTGCCAAGAAGCTTCTGTACAAATACACTCCAGTTTTTAACATCTGCATATTGCATGTTGCATAAATCATTATGATCTGCAAGTAATTGCAAGAGTTTTCAAGGCTGTGTGCACATGTAATGTATGGAAAACCATCTGGAAATCATGGGTTCTCCAACTGTGCTCACAACACAGCTGCTAGCAGAAGCCATGTACATACTGACCTCGATGTGAAGTTCTGTGCCTGCCTTCCCATGGTTTTCTCTTTCTTGTTTTAGAATTTTCCTTTCTCTCATTTTGGTTTTGGTGATGAACAGCAGTAACCACAGGCATTCTCTGGTTATTATTAACATGAGCATTAAGATTTTGTGTTCCTGTGTCCACAGAAGGACACAAATTACAATGTCACATATTCTTGCCTGGTCACAGAACATACTTTTGATAACATGCCACAGAACTCCAGGTCTTGAGTGAAGCAAAATAACCCTCCATCCTTTACACTTTCCTACACCTGCTCTCTGGAGAAGAAAAAGGAAGTTACAATTAAAGGCCTGAGATGGGCAACAGGTGCTGCAAGAAGACTACAGTTATGGTAAGCACACCTGGGGACATGTACCACAATTACCTTGCAGGTAGGATATAATAACAGGACTATCAGCGTTGTGTCTTGCTGCTGTCAGGTACCAGACGAGCACTGACCAGATCTCACTTCAAAAAACCCCAAACCAACAGATGACTACAGGCCACAAACAGACCAGCTGGAGAATCCCAGCATTCATGTTCACACTGTGCCAACCTGAATGACAAGTATGGATAGGAAGCAATCACCAGATATCACAATGTCCTTGTCACAAATAGTGCTTCATTTCAGGTCCCAGCTTCTGCCAAAATGAAGCCAACCATGGCTGAAAAGACCAAATTTGGTCACTGGTTACATCATCTATAACCCCAATCCAGACTTGCTTCCAGTGTGCCTGTCCTGCAGCAATCCTCCCTGGCACCATCACCAGGAATCCCAGTTACAGGGCAAGACCCCACTGCAGGCAAGTGCTTTGGCTAATGGGAGGCAACTTGGCAGCTTTACCTCTGGAGTGAAAAGCAGGCTCTGTAACAGGCAGCAGGATAACCTACATTGGAATTACTGGGTGGTACCTGGCAAAAAATAAACTATCTGCTAGGGGATTATTTTTCTAATTTAATTTCTTCTGACTTAGTTGCCAGATTTTCACAGAAGAGAGCTCTTTCAAACACTTGTTTCCTTACCTTTGCTGTGTAAAGCAGATCACTGAGTAATCACAAGACTGTACTGTAGCCACAGAACTGTGGATGTGCCCCAAGTCAGAAGAAACACACAGCTCCTCCTCTCACTGAAGAGACAATTCTCATGTTTGCATTCAGCAGCTCTTGCAAACAAAAGTTGTTTTAATTAACATGAATCACACTAGCACCTCTTCCTACTTAGAATACTCCCAGAGGATTTAGTCATATCATAGCAAAAGTAGTCCTGAAGACAAAATATCCTAACATGTGCTTGAACAAAGAGATGAAGAAGCCAACTATTAGCAACTGAGAGAGACCATTTTCCATATAATGTTCTGGTTTAAGTTTAGCATGAAGCACAATTCCAATGCAAGTACTGCTCTACAATCTTAAACCAGGCAACAGTGCTCAAAATCTCTGATTTTTTAACAAATTCAACACAGCCTTAGCTTGTCTACCTCAACATTACTACAGCGCAAGCTCTTCCAGGTCCTATTTTGATGTACTAGATTCACCTTAGGCATTGCACTGAAGGGCTGTAGATGTCATTCCAGGAGGGAATGTATCTCACAGACCAAACATGCATTGTGTTACTAATGAAGAAATAGGGAAAGGATTAAGTCTGCAGTGCCTGGCAGGAAGCAGGAAGAAAGGTGTAGCATGGGTCTCACGACAGAGCTTGGTTTTCTGCTGCCATTTTAATGCAATCCAGCATGTGAATAATAAGCTTCTGATAAGCAGATCCAGCACCTTTGAAAGGTACTGGATGCAGGCAAGGGTCATCCTGTTGCAGCAAGAAGACACAATAATTTCTTCCTCTGTCACAACATCTCTTCAACTTCTTCAATCCTAACTGTGCTTTTCACATCCTATTTTAACAGTTCTTTTGCTCTTAAACCCTGGATGCTGACATCTTCTACTAAAAAACTGCTCCAAGAATGAAAACTTAAAATTTAGTATGGACAGAAATCACTCCTTGACTCATGCGTGACAATATACATTCTAATCTAAAAAGGATGATAAATATTTCATAACATGCCTTGTTCAGAGTGTTGTGGCTCAAGCCTGGCACTACTAAACACTGCTTCCTTACACCATGGGTCTGCTGTAAGTTTCTCAAAGCCAGTAGTTACTGTAAGTGAAGCAGAGGGTGAAGAATAGAATGAGACGGTGAAGTGATTTGGTTTGGTTGTAAGAGATGTTTGTATTGACCAAGTTAATCAACATGACAAAATTACATGTTACCCTTTTTTTACACTTCAGGATGGAAATTCACACTCAAGGTTGAACAGAGATATTTGTAAAGGAGCAATTTCTGTAAATACAGTGTCCTGGGTGACAAAGCAGGATGTGCTCAGAAAGCTGGCCAGCTGCCTAGAACCTGGAGAGACAAGAAACTATCTCACTCCCCATGTATGCTTCCATGTCTGACAAGATAGCAGCTGTAAATACCACCATAGAGGCATTCTCAATACACAGAAAGAAATCTCTAACACAGGACACCTAAAAAACCTACCAACTAAAACCCACAAAACAAAAAAACAAAGCAAAAAAAAAAAAAAAAATCACCC
>JAOEHX010036199.1:0-18783 GCA_025448015.1 Bolborhynchus lineola
TCCATTTGCAGTTCTTTTTATACACTAGCAATTTTCCCAACCATTACTTCTAGATTTGAAAAAAAAAAAAATATTTTTAAATTAAACTAACTGAATGCTAGAAAGTAGTATAATGTCAAAAGGCTGTGTACATACATCTACCTGTTAATAGCAGCATGTTACTGTTTCAGGTTTTGGCAGATAAACATGGTAATGCCTTGTGGTTGAATGAAAGGGAGTGCTCCATTCAAAGGAGAAACCAAAAAGTTGTGGAGGAAGCACCAAGGTAAGTATCCTAAACTCTTGATGCAGCTTTATAGTTACTGAAAGCATTTTTGGAAAGCTCCCGATTTTATTTATTGTACAAATGCAAGCAAATTTTATTCTGTTAAAAACCACAAAGAAAATAAATATTTAAACGGTGGTCATTTGTCATAATGCAATTTGAATGTTGTTTTTCATGATTTTGTGTAATATGGATTTTAACACTCAAATGCATGTGGTGTATGAGATGGCTTTCTTAATATGTCTGAGTTTTCTTTGCCATTCAGCTTTTAGATTTGAGTAAATAAAATATAGAATAAGTATTCATTTTATCACAGATACAGATATTTGACTGTGTTATAGTAATTGTGAGAGGGCCACGTAATACTTTTAATTTCTATTTGAAATGAAGCATGAAGTATTAAACAGTCTGTGCCACTTTTAGTGCCACTGATAGTAGTAAACTATAGATATAGTAATACTATAGAAACAGTAACTCAAAAATACTAAATGATCTTAATCCCACTGATTTCAAATGGAGCCGAAACACACTGCTGTCGTGCAAGGTATGGTCTTGCTGTGTTTTCTGTTGCATAGCATTCATCAGAGAATTTGTGTAATAAAAAAGGCAGAAGGAAGTTCTGATTTTAGAAAACCAGACATAGGTATATACTACCTGTGGGAATTCCCAGTGTAATGTGTTCACCAGCTGGGATGACTTTGCTGTTATTTTATAGCACAGAACTATGTGATGCAATAATTCAGGATGTGAGGAAAAGCACATCATTCAAATGATGTTTATTTACAGGCAGCATATAAATGAATGTTGAATTGTAATTGTGGGACTGGCACTGTTTAGGTCCTAGATTTTAAGTTACAAAATAAAGTTTAAATCTAATTATACAAATCCACTAATAAATGCCCAAATAGCTCTTGTTACTTCCTGGTAGTGATTGCAGGTTTCTCAGAAGCCTTATGCCTAAAGATCTTAGTATGGTTTTGTTTGTGAAATGTGCATTCTTCAGGTCCTGATACAATGTGCATGTGCGCATACATATACCTAAGCAGTTACAAGAGTTTTTTGCCTCGGGTCTACATGTAAAGTGCTGCCTGCAATTACTGCCTGCTCATTCTGTATGCATGTGGCCAACTAAAGGGAGTGATGTGTCTTTCTCTTGCCAGGCAACTATAATCAGAGTGTTTTCTTTCCTCAGAAATACAGTCTTTTAACTTTCTTGGGCTTCTATATTGGAGTTGTCAGTAAGTTTCCTCATCCCCTTCTATAACTCACATGAAAGAGCATTAACAAAGCAATAGCTTCCAAAATTTGGTATGAAAACTCTTTCTTATTAAATGCTGAAGGCTCTGCCAGACTTTTATTGACTGCTTTGGAAGTCTTATCTGCCTTACAGCCACTTGCAGTTGGCTGCAGAATCCATTTATTTACAAAGGGTTACACTATAGTTGCAGATAAGCAGGGTACTGACTTCTGTGAGACATAGTAGAAACCCTAAAGCCTGAAGTTAGCCCTTCCTGTGAATGCTGTTTTAGTTAGTGTCATTGATTAGTGACTCCTGGAAATGCCTTTTCTTGTATGGCTGGGTGGAGGAAATATGCTGTCCTTGTTTTCTCCTATGCTAATGGTAGCTGCCATTAAAAGCTCTGAGAGGTTGAGCTGTTTGGCTTTTTGGTGGTGGGTTTTTTTTTGGTTTCGGGGTTTTTTTTGGTGTGTTTGTTTTTTTTTTTTGTTTTTTTTTTTTTTTTTTAATATCACGTGGTCAAACTTAAACAGGGGAGATTTAGGTTGGATATAATGAAGAAATTCTGTACTGCGAGTGTGACGAAGCACTGGAACAGGCTGCTCTGAGAAGTTGTGGCTGCCCCGTCCTTGGAAATGTTCAAATGTTCAGGAGGTTGGAACTAGATGATCTTAAGGTCCTTTCCAACCCTAACCATACTGTGAAGCCCAGGAGATAGGAATTCTATAGACTAAAGTGTAGACTAAATTACTTTTGTACAATCTAAGGCTTTTGGCTCTGGCCTCTTCTCAAGCTTCTTTTGATGTACTTTTTTCCTATCATGGTGTTTTCCTAAGTATCTAGTTTAAGAGATTGATTGTCAAGGGCCTTTTGGCTTTGAGAATAGTCACTATGATTTTCTTAAAGCTGAGTCTGCAGCTGTTGAAATTACAGGATCACTTCATGTTTGAATCTTAGCATGAACTCTCTCTGTTCTGGGAATCACAGGCGGTAAGAAACATCTGATCATCCCCAGTGCTTTAGTTAGTCCTGGGCAAAAGTTAGTGCTGTGCAGAACTCCTGAGATTTACAGTAATTTTCTTTGCTTCTAGCTTCACACCTCTTTGGAAGATGCTGTTGTCTTCTCATTTCACAACAAAGGCTGAAAGTTGCATAGAGGAGCTGTGGCTGCCCCGTCCTTGGAAGTTTTCAAGGCCAGGTTGGGTGGGGCTCTGAGTAACCTGTTCTAGTAGAAGGTGTTGGAACTAGGGGTTGGAACTAGATCATCTTTAAAGTCCCTTCCAACCCAGAACCATTCTATGATTCTGGGATTTTCTATCACTCTGTCTAGAAATCCTTGAAGGATTTGGAGTTAAAAGTAACAGTGAGCTTGTTCTGTTTGTGACTGTATATGTGATTCATAGGTGACCAGTTTAGACTTAGGGGCAAAACTGTGTTCTCAAATGCTTTAACATATTTATACCTGTGTTGTGGTAATACCTTATAGATATCTCGAAGGAGAATGTTTTTTGTAGATAAGTTATTTTTTGAATGAACAGTATGCCTAACTATATCCTGAGGGCAGATAGGCTGACCTTGGCGTTTAGAAAGTACTGTTCTCTGCCAGTATAGTGGTATCTTCAGAAGAAGGGTAGATGTTACTGAATTTTACTGTATTTTTTTTAAGCTGGGCAGTAAATTTCCACTGACAGCGTAACTGTGCTTTTCCAGATCTCAACCTTATTTGTAAGTGGAGGTGGTAGAAGTACTTTGTGAAACATTATCTGATGGGCTAGAAGTGGAGAGGTAAAATTTTGCCCACGTGGTTCATTTCTCTGGCTGTAGAAACAATGGCACAAACCAACTGTATTGTCTTTGATCAACTTTGCAATAACTTGACAAATATCTTATGAGTTAAGTGTCAGTTGTGATCTTATTTTTTCTCTTTGGTGCTTCTATCTTGTGAATCTTTTTTATTCTGTAGCCTTCATGCTGCTGCAGGAGCCATTTGGTTGAAAGAAAAACAGGTGTATATGTGAGAAAAAGATTGGAAATCAAGTTTAAAATGCTGTGTTTTCACAAGTGATACCTAATTAGATTGGACAAGAGTTATTTCAGTTGTAAAAGATGCATTGTTAGAGAAGGGAGAAACAATATAGACAAAAGATAAAGTGATGGAGGGGAATAGGAAAGCTGTGGTTAATTGACCTAGAAGATTGCAGGAATGATCCCGTCATTTTAGAGCATAAAGCTTAACCACGTGGTAGAGATCAAGTTTAGCAGTGTGACACCTCTGTTCCATTCTTCGGCTACAGCAGGAGGTGAACAGAGAGATCTCAGGCCTACATTTAACAAACATAGTGAAGACACCACTGTAATAAAGGGGAGTAACTGTCTTTCATCTGTAAAAGAAGTAATAATCGTTATTCTAGAAATAGAGTATGAAGCCAATATTGAAAAGCTCCCGTTCTTCATGAGCCACTCATTGACCTTTCATGATCAAAGCCTTGCAGAAGCCTCACATTGAATTATATATAGATTGTTGATTCTGTGTAATGTATTATCCTCTTATTGAATCAAAATAAGAAATATTATGAAACTCTTCTACATTACCAGTGCCTACTTTTGGCAGGTACAACATAGTTTTGCATGTCTTCTGGTTTTTTCTTTGATCTGGTGTAGGATCTGGGAGCTTTCTTTGGATCAGACTTGACTTTCTTTTCTTACTGATCCTGTTGTTTGCCAAGAGTGAAAATACCTGCCCTGCTGTCTGTCAGAATCTGCCCGTGATGGCGCTGGAAGGATGGAGGTGCTAAGTAGCACTTTTGCCATGAAGGAAAGAATTCTATTCTAATTTGCCTAGATATTTCTTCACTTTTCGTCATGTCAAATATGGTTTGTTGTGGCAGCAGTCTCAGCTCTTCTGTGAGTTCAGGTCTCAGTGAAAAACACCATAGTAAGTACGAAAGATAAGTCCTGACCCAGCACTGGCTTCTGTGTGAGTGCAGTCCTGGAGATGGAGTTTCACTGACTTTGATGGGGCCACTTCAGATAGGTGGAGGCTGCTGATTGCTCCTTTGCAGAATTAGGGCCCAATGTTGAAGACACCTCAAGAAATAGGTAACATTTGGTATTTTAGTTTTAAACCATAACATATAGATAAGGTAGAATTGATTCCTATTCCCTTACAAAAGTACTTTTTAAATGATAGCTGAGTTATATGCCTAGTGTGCATTGCCACTGAAATATAATAAGCATATTTATGAGCTTATGTAAGATGAACTACATGTTGTCTTTCACTGAAGGTCAGTGTATCAGGGTGAGGAGCAACAAGTTTCACAGCTTTGATGGAAAGCCACAGAAATTTCTCTAGCTCTAAATTAACAATCTGCATAGGTTAATTTGAATAACTGGATTTATAGTTCAGAGGAGACTAACTCGAGTCTTTTGATTCACTTGATCAGTGGATGGGGCATGTTGCACTCCTAGAATGAGAAGATTTGGTATTTGGGCAGTGCTCACAGTGGCCTCTGAGGTGCTGGCCAAGCTGCTCTTTGGGTGCTTTTTAGTGTGTCCAGGATATGTGGAATGGAATGAATTGCAGTTAACAAACGTGGATGACTACTCTTTAGCTTACAGGTAAAGCTGAGAGAAGAAATATAGGACATTAAGATTTAAGTCATGGTAGTGTTGATAGTGTTTTAGTTAAATATTATGGATGGCCAAATTTTCTTCATTGTAGTCTCACATAGGAAGCCCGAATAAATACTTCATTATTTTAAAAAAATATATGCCTTCTAAAGTATCATGAATTTGTATGTATTTATTTTCATCTAACTTGCATTATTATAAATGTCAGTGTTCTAAAAAAATTGTGTTCTGTTATTTTATATTTTAGAGAATACTGTTATTTGTCCTGGATTTCCTGTACATTAGCAGTAATTGCAAAGCATGTAGTATATCTGCTTAGTAGTAATATAAATGTAAAGGTATCTATTTGACAGTTTTGAGATGTCTCTAACTTTAGTAATGATGCTGTCCTCTTTTGGTGGTAGTTTAAGCAGAAGATTAAATGATTTAATTATTTTTTTTAACTGAAAAAAGGCATTCTTTCTGTATTGTAGCATTTTTCTGGACCCTGAAACTCGAAGAGCAATGGGAGAGCAAGCAGTAGCTCTTGCCAAAGCAGTAAAATATTCCTCTGCTGGAACAGTAGAATTCCTTGTGGACTCCAGTAAGAATTTCTACTTCTTGGAAATGAATACTAGACTTCAGGTAAGAAAAACAGCTCTTCAGATTTAGAAACGTGTTATTTAAAAAAACAGAACATAACCTCCTTCCATAGTTAGGGGTCTGCTCCTGCAAAGACCTAAACATAACTAACTTGGTGCATGTGAGCACTTCCCACTGAACTTAAAAGGTCTACTCACTTAAATAAGCCTGCATATACAGGACTTTGCAGTAGTGAGCCCTCGCACAGCACTCAAGTAAGCATTCAGAGCTTTTGCTCTTTGTTACACTTGACCTAAAGACCTTGCAAGAGGTCACTGTTAAGTGCCACTGTGAGTTCACAGTAAGTGGCTAGCCACTGTGCTCTGATGCTTTTCCGCACTGGTCCCTGAAGTTTCTTTATTATTTTTTATACTTTGATGGTTGCTTGCTGAGCTTCTCTAGGGCGGTGATTAAAACTATATGTGTGCATCAGTAACAAACCCACCAGAAATCTTCATATGATTGAAGTTGTGACTGGAATGCAACTGTGTAAAAAGCATGCTGACATCTTGTAGGATTTTTGTAACAGTGTGCGTAGTCTGCAATAGACGTTATAATGTACACTGCCAATGAATGAATAAGCAGTGTTTTATGGAAAAAACCCTCTACCTCTTATTTGACTGTTATAATGAATTTCTGGTCATAATCTAAGAAAACAGGCACATATTTGAAGTCTGGATATCATTGTCAAAGACAGAAAGACGGTTCTTCTTGTAAGAAAGTAAATTCCATTGTCCTTATTCTCCTTTGCTCATTTAATTAAATAATATCAGAAATATGGAATCAAGCACCAAAGTGAATAGCTGTTTATTCTGTTTTGGCTACATTTTCTTTGGGACGTATTCTGCCTGCTGCTTGTATGTGTGGGCAGGGATAGAGCATAAAGAGATCCTTGGAATTCTGACGTCTTTGCGTGACTTTGTATAATGGCTGGGTAAATTTATGCTTTGGATAAAGAAGTGAGAGAGGATTTGGGAATGTTGCAGTCCTCCCCTGTGCTAGGGGAAGACTGCTGGTAAAATGTGCCTTGCCTTGCCAGCAGCAGTGTTTTGGAAATGGTCATGACAGTTATATTTCACATGCTTTTGCTAGAAGTTTCCTAAGCACAATCTGCTCTACCCGAGATTCAGTTAGAAAGTGCTGTTTAATAGCAGTGTATAGTTCATTAAAATATGATGAAGAATTTCTGTCTCTTTGGTCATAATTTACACTTTTCTCAATCTTGTCGTTTTTGAGAGAATGCTTTTTAGTGCCTCTCCATGTTCTTGCTCACATAGAAGAAAGTTAATGTATGATTTTCTGCATAGACCTCTGGAAGTTCAGAAACATCTCCTTGCTATCCTTGTAGTATATTATTGTCCATCAATTCCTAAATGCAATTAGGGATGAAGTCCTTTTTGTAATTTGTTTTCAAGATGTTATCTTTGCTGTTTTGTGGTGTCTTCCCCCTGCAGTGCCTAGTGGTAAGTGTTCAAAGTCCCAAACCTCAAACTTGCTTAGTTGTAGAGGTCTCCACATATGCAGTAAGAAAGCTTTCACAATTCCATCTGTAAGGACTTTGAAGACTTCTTTTGAAATACAGCCTAAGCTTGACAGTCCCCTATAATAGCAGACTCATTCTTTGCAACCCTCAAAGAAATTTACTAATCTTAAATTACAGTACTTGCACAGATATTCTCTAATTCCTCTATCCTGACTGTGTATTGTCTCTAATTAGCATTTCAGTTTGAGGCTGGAGAGTAGTAATTTTCTCCGATTCTTCCCCAGGCTTACATGATTAATCTGTCACTTCTCCCAGGTCTCAAGCTTTACTTTCTGTTCAGCTAACAGTTATACAACTAACATCTCATACTAGCTCCCTTCCATTAAGAGCCAAACATAGAAACTGTAATGAAGCTCATTGAGATTTAACTTCAGAACCAGGAGAGTCTCAGATGTCCCTGCATTGCTTCAGCCTTTTTCAACTTCTGCATCTCCTAACTGTGAACAGTGGCTAACAGGCTCTGTTGCCCTGGTTTTGCTGAACACTCCACAGTTAGAAGAATTTACCCAAATGATGGATACCTGGTCCATAAATAATGCTACTAAGGTCTTTTTCAGTGTGCATCACAGACAGAGCTGCCTGTCAGCATCATCAGAACATGTCTACTAAATTATGCAATTTCCTATGTGTATGTTAATGTTTCAGCAGTCTCTAATCAGATCACTGTAGCCTTTTTACTTCAGAATATGCTTGTGTAAAGGTAACTAAACCGTACCCAGTACTTTTGCACTGCCTGCTGATTACTTCGTCCCTCTCTTTGGTCTATCTGTCAGATACCTTCCAGTGTTTTTTGTAACTAATTTTGCAGTAATTGAGAATTGTATTATTACTTGACTGTCTTTTTAGGGAACTCTTTGGGAGTACACCTTTTCTGCCATGTAGTCCTGCAAAAAAGTATAAATTGCACCTTACAGGAAGTTCATATTTTATTTAATTTTTGTATTAAGTGTTGCTGCAATACAATGTGAGATTGGAAAGCAAAAAAAGGTTGGTGAATCACCTCCATTGTGTCTCTTGTGTGCTACACAAATCTGTTACAGATGTTTCTCTCCCTCTGAGTGATTCAGCTAGAATGATTTATTCTTTGCTGTTGGCAATGTTCTTTTTGTTCTATCTGCTTTTCTGTCATTTTTCAGAGGCTAGCTGATAAGTATGCAACACAAGATTGGATAATCCCACAGCAAAACTAGTTATTCTTACTTTCCACAAGAAAATGTTGAGATGGATGCCTTAACAGCTACAAGAGAACTTCTGTATGTTGTCATTTAGGACACTCTTGGTTTTCAGGCAGCTACTACTATTCAGATTGCTGAGGCAGACCATGTGTTGAATATCTAATTCTTTATAGCTGCTGTGGTGTGCTTTGTGTTACCTGGTTGTCATTAGCCAATTTAAGGGCATAGTCCAAAGTAGCCAGACAAGAGCTTTGACGTAAAAATTTCTGAACCTTTAGACCGATAGACTTTCTAACTTTTAAATTGTGTCAAAATCTCCTTATCATGCTGCCATCAGAAGTGCTGGCTTTCACTAGGAAAGTGTCTTTCACTGGAAGATGAGAAATATTCCTCTTTGACTTGATAGGAAGAGTCTACCTCTCCTGTAAATAAAGAATATCTGTTAATGTATGGCTGTGTGGTGTTGGCTAAGCTGAAGCCCTGTAGTATCTGTAGATGAGAAACTTCTCTTGTTGGCTTGAGAAGAACTGAGAGAAGAACTGAGAGAAGCCCTGTAGTATCTGTAGATGAGAAACTTCTCTTGTTGGCTTGAGAAGAACTGAGAGAAGTACAAGGAGCAGCATGAAGAGAGCACTCACCTTGAATGCAGTTTGTACATTTGTGTCTCAGGTCTGTTCCTGATCTTGTGTCTCCTCCATGGGTTGTGCAATTTCAGTAACAAGTGAGCACTCACTCCTCAAAACGTGACCAAATTTGCTTAGAGTGATCTGATTGAAAAGATCATTTGTATAGACTGTATTCAGCACAGTGGAGTTGAGAAATATGGTAATTTGAGTAGCAGTGTGTTTTTTCCCCATGTGGCAGTTTGAATGTTTTTGTCATAACTTTTTAGGGAATAGAAGTTAATTTTGTAGAATATTTTGTCAACCTGTAAAAGATTTATTGAAAGCAAGTGGCATATCTGTATGTTTTTATTGTATAGTTGTAGTGAGAGTATTTATTTTGTATAAATGTTTTCAAGTTCTTTTAAAGTAACTTGATTCTAAGGCATAAGGCGAATGTAAATAAACTTCCATACACCCATAAAACATTACCCAGTGTTAAGATATTTTTTTCATTACTTTCAATGTTTTCATCAGATTTTACTGACCCCTGGAAAATGATGTATTCCAGAGCTTTGTCTTTGTGCAGAACTGGAAGTGTAAAAGACAGAGGGATAATTATTATGTGGAATGTATCTCTCTACCTTCCTTTTCATCTGTTTGTCCACTCATGAAAGTAATAAAGAGCATGGTTGGGAAATGTCTAGAAATATGTAGAAATCCAGCTGGTGATTGTCTGGAGCTTCTCTGCTTATAAACTCCTGGTTCTAACAGTTTCCTAATGGTATCTATATTCTGTTGCACATCATTAGGCAACACCTGCTACATGTTTGCTCAGTGAAGGAGAGAAGTGCTGGAAAATTCTGCAGCTGCACTATGTAAACAGCAGTGGCAAAATACAAATAGCAAAGTGATGAGCTGAGTCTGGGTTGCCAGCTAAAACCACAGAGAGGTGCTGACTTTGGTATCCATACCAGACCCATGGGACAGCAAGAGGTGGCTTTGCTGTCTGGGTGTGCGTAGCTGCCTAGAGGATGAATTCTGATAGGTGAGACGGAGTATGGGAGCAGCAAAAGGGGCTGTCAGGAGGCAGAGGAGCAGATTTCTGCTGAGTCTGAATGGGAAAATTTCAAAGTAAAGTCTCAAGTGACTGTTTCTGCTGTTTGCTGAGACTCTTCATATTTCTTAATACTGGAATCGTGTTTTACTGTGACACTTGGCTTCAGTCATTTTAAATAGGCTAACAAACAGTGTCAGATGGTAAAGACTTTCAATTGCTGCTAACCTGGGCTGAATTTGAACTACTGACCTAAAGGTGAAAGGTCTCTTATCCCATTACCAATCCCCTAAACCCACCAGAATCCATTCTGCACACAGTTTATACCAGCTGTTCATGGCCATTTTTAGAACCGAAAGAAAAGGTGATTTTGCTGCCAAACAACACTTCTTCACACAAGAGGGTCAGCCGACAACAGTTAACCAGATTTTTGCCACATTCTTGCCTCCTAATGCAACTTCCATTATGTAGCTACTGGTTGTCTGCTTTTCAGGCTTCCCAAAAGAACTACAGAAAAGCATTGCTAATTGTTGTTGACAGAAGAGAACAACATTGTTTGTGTAAGTCATTGAATCTGAAAGATGCCATTAACAGTGCTGCCAGGGCATGGAGTGATATCTTAGAGACGATGTTACCACATAACTATCATATAAATACTGTTTAAAAAGTAGAGAAAAAGGAGGCTCCCCTCTATTTTTAGTAAGTAGAGGAACAAAAGATTGTTCTTCAAAGGGCACATTAGTTTCTTTCCTTAGGAGGATTTGATGTAAAGCAAACCAAGATTGGCTGCAGTGTGACCAGAGCCATCTTGAATGCAGTACTCTGGGAGGGTTTGAATACTGCTGCTAAATACAGTGAAAGCAGGGATTGCATCTTTAGGAAAGACAGTGTAGGTCTTGTGTGTACAAATTTATTTATATTGTGGAGTACGTAGTGGAAACGAAATTATGTAGAATTACTGAATTGTGGGATTGTTTTTTTGAAGTGTGTTTATCGAGAAAGTTACGTTGAAATTGTGAGCTAGATATTTAGTTGATATAAAGTGTGTGCTGTTTATTTAAAACACAGAGGAGACAGATCAGTATTCATAGGCTATGTAAGTGTTTTCTTACCTGCGTCTATCCAGTACAATAAAGAAAAAAAATCCTTGCAAGTTAAAATTGAGAAAACTGAATTAATGATTATTGGAAGATAAATTCCTATGAGGAATTACATTTCTTTTCAGAGTTAGATGATTAAAAATTTAATTGGTACCAAATGTCTGTACATTTATTTCTCTAGCATCTTACAAAGGAAAGAACAGCAGAAGTCTGTCTGAGCGTCTTAGTTGATGGAAAGTTTTTGTAGTTCTGGTTGAACTCAGTTCTTTGATCACACACTGATAAATAAGAAAATAAACAGCAACTGGTATGGCATGCTATGTCTATGGAAAAGGACAACACAAGAGATTGCCTGTTATATATTCCTGTGTGCTCTCTGTTCATTCTGTGCATTATTCCAACCGTTGTCTGTTCTCCAGCAGCCTTTCTGAAAAGCTGTTTTTCCTGTGTGCTCCCAAACCCCGTATACACATGAAGTCTTTTGCAGAAAGAAGATGTGACCCCAGAGTGCTCCTGCTCATAGTAGTCAGGAAGCTGGCATGCCTGAAGAGCAGAACATGTGTGCACCTCTGTGGCTGTTCAGTTCTCCGAAATAGAAACCAGACTTACTGGAATAAAGGGGGTTGAGGAGCATCTGTAAGTTGGTGTGTTTGGGTCAATTGATACTGGATTTGGCTGCAGCAGAAAAGCCTGTGGGACTCCAGGTGAATCATGTTTCCTGGTAACTGAGGTGTATGTTGAAAGTTAGTTTTAAGATTATTTATCTGAATGTAAAGGAGTATCTGACACCAACTAGGGACTTACAGTAGTAGGGGTGACACAGGCTATAGTTTTAAGTCTACTGAAATTTAGATTTTCTTGGCCACTGTAGTCTGCTTGAATGCTCCAGATTGTGAGTAACTTGATGCCTTATGCACACAGGGGCAAGAGAGCGATTTGTGAGAGTATCCAGAAGTGTTTGCTATTACATCTGAGTACCTGGATGGTCTTGAGAAAAATGTGTCCCAGAATTATTCCCCTGAATATAAGGGGAGCAGTCATTGCTAATTTAACTCTTTATCTCCAACTATTCATAAAAACTTCATGACTGTTTTTGTAGCTGTGGATGAACTCTGGCATAATAAAGTTTTAAAGAGTATTGGCAGTCACAGAACAGGAGGAGAACTAGCAGCTTCTCCATGCCGTTCTGGGCATGGATGCTAACTGGACTGCGATGTTGGCAGGTTCCCCTAGCTCTTTTGTACCTGCTTCACCATGTATTATTAGTTATTATTTTCTCACAGGCTTTGGCACTGGTGTCTCTTGCTGTACAAACTGGAAGAGGTTAGGGAAACAAAACCACTTTTAATGTTCACAGGGAGTCTAACTGCTGTGAGATGTCGGTAGAAGAGCAGATCCCGTATGAAGGAACAGCACTTTCCCTTTACCGTGCATGGATATTGCTAGCTATAACGGGTATGGCTTTGTAGACTTGAAAGCAGGAATGTAAGTGGCATTTTTTAAGGGAAGAGATGTGTGTGTGTATCGCAGAAGATAGGGAGTAAGACTTCTTAAAGCTGATGCGTATCGTACTTAAGTGCATTGAAATGATGGCTCATTATAAATTGTGTATGACCAGACTTTGATGTAAGTAAAGGGACTGGTAGCAAAGGCGGTACTTTTGGCAGCTAAGTAATTGAGAGGTATTGCTGATCAATTTTTCTGCTTGACCTGTTGAGAATAAGGTACAGCTGATTTGATGATATAGCTATGATCCTTAGATTACTTGCTGCAGACATGTCTGGTTTTGCCTTTTGTGTTAGAGACAGATATAAATGTGTGAATTTACCTACTATCTTGTAACCATACGAACATTGGCTCTTTCCTTATTGACTAGGACTTCATTGGCAAGATCTTGGATCAGCTGACTACAAAATTGAGTATGGCTGTAGTCAGCTGACTACAACATTGAGGTGTTGTTCAATTGAGAGGGCTTAAGCTCTGTTTGTGAGCATACTTGCATGCATCTCTAAAAATCCAGTCCTTGACTTAGCATCTATAAAATGGCAAGTAAAGGCTGCTGATTGAGAAGAGCTATAGCATAAAGTTAATAGAGGAAAATACATCAGGCAGGCAAAACAAGGGTGGCACCTGAAGTGGAAGGCTGAAAAGTAAAAGAGAAAAATGTTTAAAGCCTAGCTTTTAATAGTAATTAAAAAAAAAAAAATTACAATTACGTTAGTCAAGTAGCTGAAACAATTATTGTAGAGCTTTAGTAAGTAGGGGATGATGATGTCTGTGGGTTTTTTTGGGGGTGAGGGGAGGGAGAAGAGGGGGTCTAATCACTTCACTTTTCCTACTCCTGTCCTTCCCTGCTTTGGAAAAGGTTAGAGCTTAAATTTCAGATCCTGCATGTATCTCTCTGTTGGGTGGATTCTTGTACCTCCAAAACCCTGTTTCCGAGTGCTCGTTTGACCAGGTTATGGCATTACTGCTTGATTAAAGCCCTTCTGCACTGTACACCAAAGCATATTCTGTATATTGCTAAAAATACTGACCCCTCTTTGCCAAAAGAAAATGGCGTAAACATTTGCAATTTCGTGCACCTCACTGAAAGGTTAAATTTACAAATAAGTTAACAGGATTTCAAGGTTAAAATTCTTCTCTACCCCATTTTGGTTATCTTACGGTCTTCATGTGTACCAGAATGCATCCAAAATATATTTGGTACCCCCAAATAAGTGATATGATTGGTACTGCCTACATTACGCCTAAACAGCACTTGCTGAAGCACAGTCCTGAAAGAAAGCAAAACAACTTCTCACCCCCAAGAAAACCTCAAAAAATCTTCCTCGTCATATTTTCTGAATGCTGTTTTGTGTGCAGACACAAAGGGAGTATTTTGAAGAAACAGAAGAAAATATTGACCAAGTCAAAGATCTGCACTGAAGAATGGATTAAATAAATGTTTGTGAGTCGTAAGAACCAAACAACAAAAATATTTTTCTTTCCAGAAACATTCCATCCTATTTTGATCATCAGCAATAAAGCTGAACACAACAATGAAGCTATTGAATCTGGAATGCCAGTTGCTATCCAAGATAAATGACAGTATAACTAAATAATGCAAATGTCTTTGTAATAAAAAGAAAAAAAAGTACTGTAATTTAATTATCTGGAATGTTAATATTCCAAATGTGTTCTAAACTCAAAGGTAATTTTTTAAAACTTGAATTCCAAAATAAGAGAATAAGTTCTGTTGGCCGAACATGAATTGTGTGATAAGTAACTTAGAGAGCTTTAATAGAAACTTCAAGTCTTAATAGAAATTGAATTCCTTCAATTTAACAGTGCAGGCTAGACACTAAGATGTTCCATAGATTCTTGAAATACTATTACTAAGCTTGACATGCTGGAGAAGATCTTGTGTTAGGTAAAATCAAGGTTGAATCCCAAAGGTATATCCTAAACTGTATAATCAAATTTCCATTTCAATATCACTTTTATCCTTCAAAGAATAGGTGCTTGTTTCAGTGATGATTTGTCATTAAAATTATGTCAAAACGTCTTAAAATGTTGTTGAGACTCTATACAAACCCCACAGCACACACAGGGCTAATTATGGATGCCATCTGTTTATTTTTACAGAGCTTTTTTCTTAAAGACCAAAGCATGTACTTGTTCTGATAAGCCACAAGATTATACTAGTGACTAAATATTTTTCTTAATACTAGTGTACTTAAAGGGAGAAAGGCAAGTGATTTGGTCAGTGACCTTTTCCTGTGTTACAAGATGTACACAGTGTGACATCTCATGATAGAGAAACCATTGTGAAGTTCATTTTCTTGAGGTGTTTTAGCCCTTGGAACACAAACACTTTACAATAAAAGTGTCAGTTCTGTTGTATTTTCAGTATGGAAAGTCTAATAGATGTCTCTGTGTGAAGAAGATGCTTTTAGCATGCCTGTTTTTTTACTTGATTTATATGGTGCACCCTCCTGTCTTTGCTTGCTTTCTTACTGTACTCTGCCTAGTTAAAAGGTCTTTTTAAAGTTAATAGATATGTCCATTTAGATCCCCATTTCAAGGAAAAAGAGTGTGTGTGTATGTGCATATGCGCGCACATGTGTGCATGCTTGTACGCACATGCCGGGTTAGCCTGAACGACGGGTATTCCCATGGCAGCATCATCCAAAGCCCTTAGCAACAATTTGCTGAGAGCGCAGAGTGACTCTGCTGGTCCAGCCCAGCTATTGTGCATGCTAAGCACTAAACAGATAAGTCTGGAGGGGGAAAAAAAAATTGAAGAATCCATCTGCTCATTTCTGCTACACTGCGCTGATGCAAGATTACGCTAATCTGGTTGCTTGTCAGGACAGGTTAGTGAAAGCAGGCGAGTGGGTGAGATTTAGGGTAGGCTTGTTCTATAGAAAATTGTAAGCGGGTCCTGTATGTGCCATGTGAAGTGTAGCAGAATGGGTTGATTATCAGCTACTTGGAGATTTTCAGTTAAAATATGGCTACAGTGCAAGTGTTTTTAAAACAAAATTGCATGGGAAAAGTTTCTAAACAAATTAAAATTAACTCATCATCACCAGGTACACTTGAATTTGTAACATAAATGAAAAAAGAAACCAGAACAAACCCCTACAAACCCCCAAAGCCTCCTAAGGTGTGCTGTCCAGTTTTCCTCTTGTATGCTGCTTCTAGTCATTGTAATCTCCTAATTATTTTCTGGGGTGTCCCTGCAGAGATGGTGTTTGCTGATGTTTGTCAATTTTTTTTTTTTTTTTGGAAAAAAGACCAAGACCGGAATGTATCCTTTGTCTCATCTGATTTCTTGTTTATCTGTGTTTGTTTATGGAGAGGGATTTTTTTGTTGTTGTTGTTTTTTGTTACCTATTGACTGACAGTTCTTGACCTTGCAGGTTGAACATCCCGTCACAGAATGCATTACCGGCCTGGACTTAGTCCAAGAAATGATCCGTGTTGCTAAGGGTTACCCTCTCAGGCACAAACAGGCTGATATTCCCATCAACGGCTGGGCGGTTGAATGTCGAGTTTATGCTGAGGTAAATGAGTGGTAACGGGAAGGGAGTTAGATGGCTGAATTGCCAGTAGTAATACCTGGGTGTGGATAGATGCCAAGGTGAAGTCAAGGAATATCATATGAAAGTCACAATTTAAGAGTATGCAACACAAATGGTTAATGAGATTTTGTAGAATTGTAGAATTTTTATTTTTTTAAACTAAAAATGCAACGTATATTTCAACATAGCTTTTTCTGAAATCAAAATAAAAAGAAAAAAGTAAAAGTTAATGAAGGTTTATTTCTAAGGACATTTGCTATATGTTCTGTTCACGTTTAATGCAGTACTGGAGCTACTTGCTACAGTTAACTACTGTTTCCAGGTTTCTTAACTTGTGTATGTGGAACTTGTTGACTTAAGAAGACAGATGAAATTCAATGGCTTACAGAATTTTTGTTGTATTAAAACATTTAAATAGGTTGTTGAAAAAGCAAGTTACATGTCTTCTGAAACAAGAGTTTATAGGACAAACTTTCCAAAACTTTATAATTATGGTATGACTGGCTCACCCTAAAAAAGAATTACTAAAATATAAGAGCCATTTTCAAGCCTGTTTGAGACATTTCAAGGTAATGTCCTTTTGCTGCCATTTTTGGTGCATGAAAACCAAGATTTCTTAATTAAAAATTATGCCTAGCATCCTTCATTTTGTATTAGGAATGTTTTTAGGTAATAGTGTTTTTCAGAAATAATTCAGCACTTCGAGACGTCTTTTTCCCCTCTCAACTATTGTGGCTTTTGTGATGAAGGGCATCTTACTTTACGTTGGTTCTATTCTTTCTCTATGTGCATGTAATCCTCGACTTGCTTTACTGATTACAAGTTATATGGACTATTCTGATAAATAATAAGTATTTGCCCTGTGATTGTCATGGAAGCTATTCTGAGCATGGGTAGCATTTACTCTGGAGTAACTGATGCTTGAACTTTTTTTTTCTGTTCAGTTTAGATTCTCTCACATTTGTAAGTGCTGGGTCCAACTACTTTGCCATGAATTTGGTCTGTAGATCATATATTTATTTGCTGTCCTATTAAGTTTATATTGGCATTGAGTTATGTAGGAGATTTCGAAGGCATAAAGCTCAGTTTGGTTTCTTAAGATAATTGAATTTCTAACTGCTCTTTTTATCTCTAAAATTTTATTCCTTATACTCTCATCTCAACTCCACCCTTCTGAATACTTGCCCATCCTTCTTCCAAGGCACAAAGTAGCAATTGAAAATGTCATCTTTGTATATTTTGGTGGTGTAATGTAGCTGTGTGCAGAACACTTCTTTTCTGCTTTTTGACTTCAATTCAAGAGAATTTATATGCTTCCAGCTGTTTATTTGGAGTCACAGGGGTAGGTGGATGAAGAAATGTACTTCAACATAAGTAATTCTGGGGAAGAAAACAAGGTCATTCCAGCAGTGGTTTCTGTTAGACATTAAGCTTTTAAGTGTTATCTTCTCTGTGTCTGTAAAAGCTTAATGCCTTCTCATGTTGAATTTTATTTCAGGACCCCTACAAATCTTTTGGCCTGCCATCCATTGGTAAACTGTCTCAGTATCAGGAGCCATTGCAAGTGCCAAGTGTAAGTAACTTGGTTCTGGTGTTCATGGGTGCTGAGTGTCTCTTTTATAGATGAAGACTATAAGTACTTGGCAGCTTGGTAAATCGGGCCTTTTTTCTAGTTTCTTGCTGGGGGAATGGGACAAGACATGACAATGCTTATTTGTGAAACCTGAAAAACTACTTTAAAATGTACACTTCCAGAGTGGGTTTAGAATGTTCAAATTTGGTATAACAGGAAACCATTATATGTCAAAATACTTTGTTACATTCTATAACTTTCATCTTAAGTTTTCAAACACATTTGAAAGTACAGTGAAACGTGTCAGCTCTTTAAGCACAGAGAGCTGGGGACACCAGTGAGAGACTGCCAGTGCTTTCTGTTTAGCTTTGTGGACTTTAAGAGGAAATTTGTTACAGTGATTATTACATGTTTCAGGATGCAGTCTGACTATATGGAAAAGTTGTTTAACAAACAGTGTTTTCTGCTATGTGTAAAGAACAAGGACACTGCCTTTCTGTAAAACCAAAGTAGTCTAAGTCATAAGTGCACATATACATGACACTATGTCAGTTAGTGGAATGATGAGGCTTTACCATCTGTGAATACGATTATTCAGTCTGATTGCTTGCAGGGAAAATAGTGAAAGATTACAGGAGGAATCTCAAATGTGGAGATGTTATTGGATATATGATTTATTTCGCTTCTTAAATTGTTTTTGCCCGTGTACTTTCCGAAGGGACCTGACCCTTTCTGGTCTTTAAGGCTTCATGCTGTGTTCAAAGCCTGAGAGCAGAAAAAAAATTGTGAAGATCTAAAAGGCATGATGTGATCTTAAAGAGGAGATGAGGGAAAAAGGTATCATTGGTTGTATCTAAACTTTTTTTTAATGAAACAAAGAGTGTATTTAATAAGAATTTATAATGAATACT
>JAOEHX010036202.1:0-12790 GCA_025448015.1 Bolborhynchus lineola
ATACCTTAGTTACTAAACTGTTCTTATCTCAACCTGTGGGAGTTGCATTCTTTTGATTCTCCATGTAGCAAACTGCGCGGCTGATTTACGGCCTAAACCACGACACTGCTATAAAATATGCAGTTTCTGGTTTGAAGATAAATTTTTATCTGTTGCATTGCCAGAGAACATGAACACAGAAAGCAGATCCCTCCTGAGAAAACCATGCAGGCCAATTGGAACACTGCTGGTAGACCCAGACTCCTAAATGCAGTTTGTCATTTCGGAGAGGTACATCCTTGAGACCTTCAAAGGGACAGCCACCAAATGATTTTCTGGCTCAGCTCATCAGGGATCCTCCCTAGGTTAACCTAAGTTGAAAAGTGCTTCCTGCTCTATGAATGAGAGAAATTTGTGCACACAACCAAATCAATTTTCTATCAAAGTACAACAACAAAAACCAAACAAAACCTTACTCTCATCTGTGTTTTCAGTACAAAATAAAATTTCATTAAGTGCTTTAACTGGTTTCTAATTCTTATTTCATTCCTACAATCTCTTGCTCTTGGAATTTCTCTGAACTATGGATCAAAATTGCTAGGTTTACAGACTTGAAAATTCACTGTTGTTATGTCTTATTTTGAGCTCCCAGTCAGGCAGGGTCATTTCATACCGAACAGCTGATGGCCAGTACATTCAAGTACAAAGAATTAATGACAGACTCACTCTCCTTGCCTGCTAGAACTAATTCCTCATTATTAGTCTTTCTGGTTGTAAAAAACAATTATTCAAAACATTTTTCTAAAAAATCAAATATTCATATAAAGATGCATTTAAAAAGAAACTGCCAACAATAAAATTTGAAAAACCGAAGTGGGCAAAATGCAGAAATGTACAAAAATGCATGGACACTGCTCTCATACTCATCCTTTCTGATGTAGAGTCAGCACAAGCAGGTCCATGCATTTTGAATCCCTGAGGGTTTTCGTTAATCAATTATGGAATGTCAGCCATTTATTCAGTACCTGAATCCAACACACAGAATAGCCAACTACATACATAGTTATTCTTTAAAAGTTCAATGAGCTTGTCGTTGTTTAATCAGTCAGCCACACAGTTTACTCACTCACTTCCCCCTCTTTCTTCCCCCCAGCTCCTGGGGGGATGGGGAAGTGAATGGTAAGAATGCAACTCCCACAGGTTGAGATAAGAACAGTTTAGTAACTAAGGTATAACACAAACCACTGCTGCGACCACCAATAATAATAATGACAAAGGAAATACAAGGAAAGAGAATATAATTGCTCACCACCCGATACTAAGCCCGACCCCAGCAGCGAACTCCCATCTTCCCTTCTGGGTCTCTGCCCTCTGTTTTTTTTAGATCCTGGGCATGATGTGCTGTGGTATGGAATACCTCTTTGGTCAGTTTAGGTCAGGTGTCCTGTCCCTGCTTCCTCCCGGCTTCCCCTCCTCCCTGGCAGAGCATGAGACTCAGAAAGTCCTTGGTAAGACCAAAATGTTCTAACCAGTAACTGAAAACATTGGTGTTATCAGCACTATTCCCAGCCCGAAAGTCAAGAACACAGAGCTGTACCAGCTACCAGGGAGAAAAATGACTGCTACTGCTGAACCCACGACAGAGCTGAGGCCTAGCTTGTCTTTGCTGACAAATTTCACAGTGAGTCAAAGTTCATATGGTTATTATTTGATTTTTAATGGAAAACTTTTCAAAATACATACGTATTTCACTTATAACTCTGGAATTTCAGTTTAACAATCTACAGGAATTGGGTAAAAGTTTGGTTTGTTTTTTTGGGGTTTGTTTTTTTTTTGACACTGAAATAGGCTTTTTCTTTCTTTTTTTAACAAAAAAATCAGAGCTGCAATGAGCACTATTATCTGTCTCAGACTGTAGGCACTGCAGTAGTATATTTTTCTCTACATACACATACTGTACGTTTTTAATCTGTTCAGTTCAACAACCATTTCACAGCTTGCAATAAAAATATTAGGTTTATGATTTAATCATGGAGAGCATTTATTTGGGATAAACTGTAACTTTTTAAAATACCTACAGGTTAATATTGAAACTTTGAACTTAGGTAACTTGTTTATCTCCAAATATTAATCAAGTCTCATGTTGATGATTTAGCCAAAATTATCAGTTGTTACAAGGTCTTAATCTGTCTTTCCAATCAGATATGGACATCTTCAAGTTGAGGAGTTATTTTTATTCCTAGATGGATGATAAAGGCTGAAACAGCTCTATGTTTGAGGCACTGTACCTGGCTTAATAAACTGAAAGATGTGACCATGCTCTACATCACCTTAGTGTTCTTGTCTGCTTTCCTCTTATGTGCAGTAATCCCCTATCTAGGTGAATTTCTGCTTGCCCTTCAGACTGAATATATTCCAAAGGCAAAACACATCTTACAAGCACACGAAGTCTAATATCTAGGCCACCACCTGACCTTCCCTGATTAAGAATGTTTTAAATTTTTTAATTCTATAGTTTGTTTCAGTAGATAACTTATTCAGTTATTTCTTACCAGCACCCTTATTATTTATCTTTAATAACTTTTTCTGCACATGTCATGGAAGTGAAATGACCAGTTCAATATAACAGGGCAAGATGTCTTTGAAACATAAGGAATAACATTAAGACTGGGGAAATATGAATAGTTTCTTTACTTTGTCACTAACTTACAGTGCGTCCTTGAGATTCCTATATTTTTAGACTCTATAAATTCTTTTCTCCAGCCTTGCTTCTTAGTACAGTGAATTTCAGCATTTTCTCAAGCCCAAACAAATTCTAAAGAAACCCCTATGCATTCCCAAGATAACTTCCTATAAGTACAGGCAAACTCCATCTTCCCTTTAGAGTACCCAATTCTCACGTTGTCCATCATACCTGCACCTCCAGGACATCCTCCTGCAATGCATTTTCAAGTTTTGCCTGACAATAAAGGGTACCTCCTCCATACAGAAGATTTGGCTGAAAGAGTAAGCAAATGCCAGAATAGCTTGTTGTTCTCTGCTTCAAAGACTGAGTCTCTTTTTTAACCTCAAAATGCAAACACAGTAGTCTGCGCATGAACAAGAAAAGTGCACCCATATGCTCAGCCAATCCTCCTACCCAAAGTTAATAAAGTCCTTTGCATTATAGGGAACTGCTAGGTCCAAAGTGGTTCTTTATTGGTCCTAGCCCACAGGTGACTTTGGCCTTTGGACTGGAGACCCTGTAGCTTTAAAATTAAATTGCTTGCTTTATTCTTTCACCTTCATTACTCTAAAAATGAGAGCTCTTCGAATCTCTGATTTCTTAGCCATGTAAGTTCTATGAAAATCCCCCAAAGCCAGCTTGCCAAAAAAAATAAATTATCCTGCCATAAATGTTATGAAAAACCTACTACTTAGAAGAATATCTCCTCATTATAATGAAAAATATCAGTTGCATTACAGCTTGTAGGGTTTCTTTTTTATGTCTGAATGAAAAAGGCTCAGGAGACTGGTTGCTTCCTGTCAGCAAGAAGGCTGTTCTATGAACTGAAAGTTGTGAGGGTTGGACAGGTTAGAGCTGCATGGAATTCTGCTTACTGGAAATGTTAAATAGATACTTAATGACCCAGAAGGAGTTCCATAACTTTTACAGCAATTGCAAAGGAGTTGCACTAAACATTTGGTAGCTCTGTAATGGAATATTTGATACATTTCTAAGGAATTTGGTTGTGATGTTGTACACTGTAGCAGAGAGGAAAAGCAAAACAAAATAAAACAAAAGGAGTTTAGTCTACTACAGAAGATATGTCAATCTAGGACCTCCAGAGACTGCAGGATTGATAAAAAGTTGATGATTCAACCATGTTTGAATTACAGGATGGAATAAAAATAGGAGGGTGAGATGGTGACTGGGGAGGGGGGAAAAGAACTTACAAAAAAGTAATAGGATCCAACATGACTAAAATCTATTTGTAGATTTATTGTTGAAATAAAACACCAAAGGATGGCATGCTGTAGTGTGGTCAAAACTAATCAACATAAGAAATCCCAACAAAACTTGATGAAATAACGCAACAGGTGGCTGGAACTTGCTTAGAAAGTTTACTGATGCTCAACAACACTGTCTGTGAAAGAGTTTAATCTGCACAGGTGGAAGAATAGCTATTCAGCAGCTAGAAAGATCAGAAAGCCCAGTGAGATATTATTCCTGAACAAAAAATTGTCCAGCCAGCAGAATCTGCATTATGTGTTGATACAGATAAAGACGTATGTATTCACTCTAGGTTGCAGCATAATGGCAGAACAACTTGACCTCATTTTAAATAAGCTAGCTCAGGTATTGCAAAGAGTGTAAATGCAGTGCTATGCTGCAGTACGTATTCTGCAAAGGCAATTAAAGTTCTCTGCTTCTGTGGCTGGCTTCCTTCTAATGAGTTTGCTTGCTATTTGCTTATCAAAGCAGTCTAGTTCACAGAAAGCTATTTCCAATATCTCTGTAGTCTTCAAAAGGACCATGTACCCAGATGTCATGATAATGTAAGACTGAAACAAATGTTATTGTACTATACTGCCAGTTATCTACCTGGTAAGGAAATGGATACTGAACAAATTGTACTGAGATAGATAGATAAAATAAACATGAAAAGTCTAAAAAACAGATTGTGAGGGAAATATCAGCTACCAAATAAATTATTATCTTCATTAAAGGCTGGAAATCATACAGGGAAATTAGTGGCTCAGTCACATTCTTAAAAAATTTTCCTGGGAGAAAATGGTCTTTGGCCAGCTCTCAGTTCTCACTACCAGCCCCCATAACATAGGTGAACTTCAAGAAATTGCAATTTTCCTGGAGTAATTTCAGTTTTACCTGGAGTAACTCTGGGGTAAACTTAAAATGCACAGATTCAGATGTGGAGGCCAAGACCAGACAACACTGACATTAAAGGCAGGTCTGTACTCTGTTCCACGATGGAGAAAGAAAAAAAGAGAAAAGATTAGGAAGCCTGCTAATATCACCATACTAACTGTTCCTGAACATCGTCTTAACATCAAAACATGGCAAGGGAACCCTCTCTTAACTTAGTCCATGTCCCTGCTTTACATATTAGCTTCATTAATTGAGTCTGATTTTGTATGAGATAGACCAATTTGCTCCTTAATACATAGTACTAAGACTGCTCCTTGTAGATATATGTTGTTTGTTAAAGGCTTATACTAATAAAATCTGAAGTATTCTGGTTTGCTTTTAGGACCCTTTTATGTTCAACTTCTGGTGAATTTAAGTATTTTTTACTCGACTGTTAAATAATTTCTTCTTCAGGTTGAAGTAAAAAAAATATTAAATTTCAATTGCATTTAAGACCCTTGCAATGTTTTAACTAGCCCTTAAACAAATCCCTACTTAACTATATTGTTTTCTTTAGCAGAGGAAAATCCCTGCTGCTACAGCAAAAATTGACTTTTCTAGTGCAGCTCAATTTTGACTTGCAATGAAATTCTCTACTACTGCTGAAATTGGCATCTTCTAAAACATCTTTTAAGATTTTTTTCCAACAACAAATGTTCTTGGAACTGGCCTCACGACAAGATTTCTATTGATGACAAAACCAAGTAAATAGAAAAAAGGGCCTGCACAATT
The DNA here is from genome assembly GCA_025448015.1 of Bolborhynchus lineola. Lineage (NCBI taxonomy): Eukaryota > Metazoa > Chordata > Aves > Psittaciformes > Psittacidae > Bolborhynchus > Bolborhynchus lineola. The sequence goes on from JAOEHX010036202.1 coordinate 5,621, forward strand.
CTCACCTACTGTCGTCAGTATTTCCAGGACAGAGAGATCAGTTCATTGATTATTTTGGAAACAGCTGTCCCATTCACCCACTTCAAGGTCTTCGCTGGGAATGCGTACAGATAAAGTACGTATTCTATAAAGACAGGAAACTACACATACAGAGTACTAGAGTTTAATACATTTTGCCCCAGCAAGAAGTCATTTCTCCATAAAATGTGTGAACCTAATCTGTCTCAATGCAAAATAAAAAATGTCAATTTAAATAACTATTTTTAATGTAGTCAGTCCTTCCAGCAGGGTAGAAATCTTACTTGTGATGTCCAACATGGCAAAATTCAGTCTAAATAGTTAAAATTCAGAAAAGACAAAAGCAATGAAAAATCAGGTCTTATAATGGAAATTGTCAGAGGCATTGATTTCTGTCACACAAAGATGCATACGCATATACAGAATATTCAATCTCTATTTTTTTTATTCTTTCCTATAACACAACACATAAAATCACACCATTTGTGCTATAAAGCAACTATGGGAACATTAGACATTATATTATTTAATGCACGTCCACCTCACGCACAAAAGGGGTCTAAAACCTTGGGAAGATTTCAGCCCTAGCCGCAGCCTCTTGACACATTAAAAAGCAACTGGAATATGAAAGGAAGAAAGAGTGCCATACAGCAAACTTAAAACCAAATAGTAGATCTGATCATATTTCTAGAGTCAAGTTAACAGATCTCCCACACATATCTCAGAGTGTGATTCAGGTTTAAATCAATGTTAAAATGAACCTATTCAAGAGGATTTCCAAGCCTCTAGCAAACGAAGTTAAAAAGTTGGTTGTTGTATTGATCAATATATTTCTTTAGATGACATTGGCTGTGTGTCCTGGTTCAGCTACAGTCGCATTTGAACATCTGTAGTGAAAGCTCAGTCCTCAAATGTATCTATAATTACACATGCAATCTTTGCAGCTGTTTCCAGAAGCAAAAGAGTCTCTAGAAGCACAAGAGTACAAATAAGTCTCAAGTAAAACTAGGAAGGATAGTGCTTTGTTGTAAATGAGTAAAAATCAGATAGTCAAGCTACATAGTCAAGATACTTGCCTCAGTAATAATACTATGTACTTTCAAGTTGCTTTTATGGAAATCTCTGGGACACAAAACACATTTTTCCACTGAATTCAGAGTACAAGAAATAACTGACATTAAGCACAGCTGGCTTAAATGCTTCTTTGTGTAGGAAGACTGGCACCATGAGTGTCACTGTCCCTGATATTGTGAACTAATTCTCATTCAGATAGTGATATGATAGGTGGTATTCATCCCATCTTACTCTGCAGGGAGGTGGTTAGTAAGCTGGCAAGCTAGAAGAGCTGTCCAAGCTGTGTTAGATGAATCAATGACCAGACATATGGGCTTGTATCCATTGATGGCAGCAGAACTCTAGCATGCCTAGCTGAAATACAGCAATCACATGAATTAGTCACAACGAATCCCTACACATATCAATCCCAAATTAAAATTTGGTTTGCAGTATCTTTATAGATACTTTCACCAGAGTCAGCCTCAGTGTTACATTGCTGCCATTGTGACAGAGCTATTTCAGGGTCCCTAGCAATAGGTGTTAGCTAACTTCAGTTAGCTGAAACTCTTTCCACTCTCTCTGGCAGATTTCTTTAAAAAAAACCCCACTAAAATCTTTAATAATCATAATCAAAACAAGATGAACAATAGAAAGGAAGAAAATACCAAAAACCCAACAACCCAAACAGAGGATAATGAGAAAGAAGGAAGACTCAGGAATAAAAAATAAGAGAGAGAAATAAAAAAGAGTGAGGGCTAGTGAAAGAACAGAGGTGATCGGTTAAACAGAGAGGGAGAAAATAGGGAAGGAAATGGAAATGAGAAAAAAAGCCCCAAACAAAACTAAACAACAAGAAAGGAACAGGAAAGATGTGAGAAATATGATGAAATACTGCATTTGTTATAATTAATCCAATTGATTTAAAAGCTTTTAATTTTCATATAAAAAATAAATGAAATCCCTACTTTGTTGTAATAACATTTAGTTGTATCTCAACCTCCCTTTTGCAAATTTTTAAAAAAATTTGAAAATTTGAAAGCCCAATATGATTTTTTAAGGAGTAACAAACTAAAATAGCCTACAGGCTGATAACATCCGTATCGAATTCTTCTGAAAGGAAAATTAATCCAGCTTGTTCTGAAAACAGAGGCATTTGTTTGATTAGTTAGGACTGTAAAACTAGTTAAATTTTGCAAAAACTTGTCTGTAAAAAGACATTATGACCTCCAGCCACAACATAACATGAAAATGTTATTATTGTAAGAAAATAGATCAAGAGGAGATAATCTCATTTGAGTTCCTATTGTTTACACTATTTCTATTAAATCAGCTTCCTAACTGAAGTACAATCCTTGTCAGCATGGGACCATTAATGCCTGCAATCTGAACAGGAGAAATCCTGGTACTTTACTCTGAATGAAAAATGGCAATATCCATTTCATTCAAAGGATTCTGTAAAGACAGGAGACTACATATTCAGCCTTCTTTTTGTTGTTGCTGTTCCTTAGTCTCAAACTATTATAGATTCTCTAAAATTACTTTATATAGAAGGAAAAAAAAAAAGGAGTTGTGAAAGGTTCTCAGCTTGTAAGCTATTTGGCGAAGAATAACATGAAATTGGCCTGCTGAATATACATTATTTCTGTATTTTGTGTCTGAAATGATGTAAAAAAGCAGTTTATAAGTAAACAAGGTATGTCCTTCTTACCAATCATATGCTGCCATAATCCAATTTGCTGAGGTAAAATCCATTTTACAGGGAGACAAAGAATATATAGGCTGGTACACTGATAGCATATAAAACCTCCTAGTACACAATATACTGCTCAAATCAAGTTGCCACTTCAAGTTTATTGCTTACTCACTAGCATGCGCTTTGTATTTTATTGTGAGACACTATGCAAATTCAAAACCAGTTTATTTCACAGTGTTTTTCAGAAGCAAGATCCAGAATAGCAAACAAGCGACAAGCCAAATATATTTTAAAACATGATCAAATTCACCAGTAGCAAGGATTGTAATTACAGATAGTATTGAATGGATAAGTTTTTCTAATCTCTGAAATACTGTTCCGTTGTTGTGGTAGTTGTGGATAAGGACCTGAAGACATTGGTGCTATATATCAGATACTAATACTTAAATAATGGGGTCATGTTTGTAATCTTTTCTCTATTTCAGCTTTCCAGAATAACCAGCTTCATAGCCATTTAGCAAGATACAGTTCTATGTTAGAAGAAGATTTTTCAACAAACTGCCAGGATTGCTGTACTGGGGAAGTGAAGTGCATATTCTGGTATACTTCACAGTGCAAGGAAATTATTCACAGTACATTTAGGGGATTGACAGCTTCCCCTGATGTCCATCTAGCTGTACTTTTACTACACAAAAAACCTAATCACATTGCCATATCTGAATGGAATAAGAAACTCCTTTGTTTCTGATACTACAGATTTGGGACCATTTATTGCAAACACTCTGCATGCGTGTGTAGAGGTCTGAGTACCAGCGACTGAAGTGTGGATGCACATTCAAATGTGCATATGCTAGCAACTGGAAGACAAGGATGTGTGTATATATTCCACTAGAAGACTTCAATCCTGACCAGCTGGAGAAAAGAAACAGGACTGGTCATTTAAACATGAACATGCTGTTCACATTTTCACAAGACCTATATATTTAAGATGGTGCTGGTGAATCACTATTCTCTATCTGTCTGCACTGACCTGTGAGTCTGAATATGTTTGTGCTTGTGATTGCACAAGTATGTGTATGTGTATCAGGAGCACACACAGGCTGTTACTGGCTGAACCTGGGCACGGAGGGCCATGGCTATGGGGCTAATGGATAGAGGAGCAATGTGCTGCTGCAGCTGTCTTCTACTGAACTTCGGAGTGTCTCTTGTGAATTTCTTGACATCTGACCACCAAGAATCAAGACTACAACCCAGCTCATCCGACTCCAGATTGTGTTAGCCCAACTGACTGCAGGACAGATGGGTCGCATCTTGAAGAAGCACATTACCATAGTCATCTCAGACAGATTTCTGAATGGTGACACTTATGACCAGTAACAAGAAGGTCTGAATACAAGCTTACAGAAGACTCATGAGAGGGTCAGGATAATTTAGCAAGCCCTGGGACATCTAGTTCCCTAGAAGATGGTGTTTCATCTATTCTCTCATGAAAATAAGACTCATTCTTTATTTTTTTATTTCTTTCAACTATTTTACTGTCAAATCCCACCAAGATAAAACAGCTGATATAAAAGAGTGTTCTAAGAAAAAAAATGCAAAACATGCATTCAGACTAATATCAAAAATTCAAAAAAAAAAAAATCAACATTTATATCATCCACAGATATTTTCTAAGTTTCTATTATAGAGGAAACAATCTTGTAAGCAAAGTTCCAAAATAAGACGGTTGTAACAGCTTACTCACATTTCTGAAAGCAGCAGAAAAATGGGAATCTGATGTAGCTCAAAAGAAAAAATGTGAGGAACTTAACAGAAGGTTCATCTCAATGACTTCATATTTCTAACATTAACTCTAAGATTATTATGGTTCATTAACTGAAATTGCTGTAGAAAAGTTTATAGAAAGATTTATTCGGGACAATTATTTTAGCTAGTGAGGAGAAAAACTTATTAGCCTGTCAAGTCCATCTGCTTTCAAAAGCAGCACAATTTCTATGGACCAGGGGACAGACCAGATATTAAACTAATAGTTTGCTCTGAGCCAAGAAGCAGGAAAAGAATGTATTTGCATATCCTTTTCGTTATTGGAGAAACTGCAAACTAGTTCTAAAAGAAAAGGCCTTTCAGATTCATCTTACGTAAATGTTTCTCATTTGCATGTTTGTTGGTGTTTTGTTTTGGGTTTGCTGTTTTTTTCCAAACAAAACAAAACAAAACAAAAAACAAAACCCACAGAAATACATACACTATGATTACTCACCTAACCTTTTTTTAACAAGTAACCTTGACAGTTATTCATGGAACTGCAGTGAAAAGAGACTGAAGTTAAAAGAGACTCTGGGCTAGAAAAACACATTGGTGTTTTAAACGCTTTGTTGAGAGACATTCCCATCTCACGCTTAAGGCCATTCATCTGTGCATCAAGCCATATCTCTGTCACCACAAACATAGCCCAGCCCTTTCAATTTTTCTTATCTATAAACACCATACCTCTTATAACATATCTTGTAGACATTCACTGTTAATCAGGGAGCATCCAGCCTGTGACACCACAACTGTAATATTTCTTTCCTTTCCTATTTCTATTTAAGCCATTAATTAATTCTTCACTCTCCCTCAAATTAACTTCCTACCTGTTTCTGAACCCTCAGCTTTGTTCTTTCCCTAGTCAGATCTCTCAAAAACTTGCACTCATAATGGCCACCTAACTGATCATCTTTTTCCTCTTCCCTCACCCCCTCTAATCTGCCTCATTTGCTTGTTTTTCCCTCACATCTTCCCTGTTCTTCTTTTTGCCAAGTTTCTCTTTGCTTGCCAGAGGTACTTAGTGCTATCCCTTTTGCCACACGGCTGTGATAACACTTCCAGTTATTCTCAGTGGAGAATATCTTAAACGGAAATCAACCACTGCACCTATTTCACATGTCATAGATAAACTGATGTTCTGAATAGATTTCCCTTTGATAATTTCCACAGGCAAATACTTCTCTTTTAATTGGGTATGTTATATCAGAGGAACTATTTCTGTAATAGATGCTACTGGGAGTCTCACACCTGAGATTTTGATGAGGAATTTAAACCAGTCCCAGTCCTATCTGGTATGAATGAACATACATTAATCTCACAAATCAGAGCCTCTCCATGAGGCCTGCTGACAGAACAGATCATGGTTAAAGCTTGTTTTTCACAAACAAGGGGATTTGTCCCCGTTATTGCAAATTTGTCCCCCAGGAATTGTAAATTCTTGGAATGAAGTGAAGAAGAGTTGTTCTCTTCTCCTCTGACCTGTTCGGGTTCTTTCTCATTCCTGGACAACAGAAAACTCCTTCCGTAGCTTCCACTGGACCAGAGCTATCCTGTAATTTTTTATTAGTAAGACAGAAGCAATTGGTTTACTGGTCCTTCCAATAGAAGAGTTCTAATCAAAATCTCTGCTGAATGACACTGGCCTGAAAAACAAGGATCCTGACTCACTAATGAAATGTCTTGAAGCATTCTTATGGAGGATGAAACATTCCAATAGAACTGCAGAGAAAATCCTTTACATTTTATTTTGCATTTTAAATAATACTAATAAGAAATTATACTTAAAATATAAATACCCCAGTGATCCGCAGGACCAGATATATAAAAGTTATGTGAATATAACCTCTCTTAGTTCATCCACTCTCCTGTTCCAATTGTTTCCTGGGATATGCCAGCTTGGCCAGCTCAGAACAGCTTGGCCACACACACTGTTCATCTGCTCACCATCACTGCAGAATGAATCTAATTTGAGTCTTTGAATGCTTTATAGTTGTCCCTAGCAAAAGAGAGAAGTCCAATCTGAGACAGATCAGGTAGGTTGAAGGAACAGATTGACTGTTGCCATTTCCTGGTGAAGGGTCACTCCATAATACACTGGAAGCAACACTCCATCCACTCATGTGTACCATCCAGTGTAACTTCTTTCCCTGAGCATTGCTCAGGATTGCACTGTCTTCCTAACTCTATCCAGAACTGAATCTGAGATTTTATTCCCACTATCTGTCTAGTTAGAGAGCATTCATTGCTGGTATCACTTAGAGTTGTGGAGAAACTGTCATTTAAAATGGCTATAACACCAATTTTTTTTCTATGTTTGTCAAGCCATTTTCTTTCATACACTAATGATATTAGTTAAAGTAACTATTTCCATTACCTGCTGAAACCTGATCAGCAGGTGGTTCTATTCCACCTATTCCTCTCCATAGCTAACTGGTTATATTTTCAACTTCAAAGTGCTGGAGTGCATTGCAAAAGAAAAAATAACCAAAAAAAAAAAAAAAAACAAAAAAAAAACCCACCAAAAAAAACCACCCCACAAACAAACAAACTAAAAGAAAAAAAACCAAAAAAAAAAAGCCAACCAACCTTTTCACAAC
>JAOEHX010036210.1:0-12516 GCA_025448015.1 Bolborhynchus lineola
TGTTAAGGAGCAGTGGCTGACAACTCACCCCCCCCCCCCCCGTCACATAATCACCTGCTATTGTTAGCAACACCCCAAAATCTTGCAAAAAGGAGAAAACACCCCATCCTACTTATGCCTGCAGCTAGTCTTTTATATGGAGCATAAGATACAACATACATGAAAAATTTGGGAAAAGCTATACTGGAGAAGGTAAATGCAGTATTCAAACCTACTTTTGGGTCTACATTAGTGTTTTTTCAATTGTTAGTAAGCAATCTACTACTGAATTACATTTATTAAAAATACATAAGCTGAAATAAGAACTCCACTGCAACACAAGCCTGACTGTTCTGCCATATCAGATACCCGACTAAACACGAACACCTCCTCTCCAAATCTGTTGTATTCAAAGTGCCAAGTAACTTGTCACTGGGCAGGAATCAAAGATGAATTTCTGATGGTGTTAAACTTGTAATGCAGTACAGAAAAGTTACTTTACACTTTGCAACACAGGCATTCTCACCGATGCAGCAAATCTGTACTACACTGAGCTAATAGCAAGTCTACCTGCCAATAGGATCGATCTGGGTTTTTTTTTTTCATACTTTAAAAGTATATATATTGACATATTATAAAGACAATACTTCCTGTTTGAATATCAACAAAGAAATATTATCAAAACCTAGAGTCCAGCTGTGATCACTGATTACAGTGCACTACTGAACTGTCTTGAGCTTTACAATTTCCCAAGAGTGCTACACTAACACAAGAAAACACAAATGAAACAAACTACCTATGAATTATTTTACCTGGGAAAGGTGGCGGGGGCCCTCCTGGCCCTGCTGGTCCAGGGAATCTGTCTCCACCTGGAATGGCACCTGGAAAACGGCCTCGGCCTCTGTTACTAGGTGGAAATGCTGCACGTGAACTTCCTCCTGGGGGACCAGCTTTACCTTCCCCAGACATCTGGCCAGACTGTGTGGCTGCAATAGAAAGGCAAAAGCGTAACTACAGAAATCAAAACTGGCAAAAGCTTTTCAATTCGACCTAAAGTTTTATGCAATGAGAAGGTGACCTTAGGAGCAGCAACTTCTTCCTTGGCACTCAAACCATTTGGGGAGGAGTAAGTGCTCTGCTAAAACAGGGCAGTGATCCACTATGCCCCATACTAATGAAATGGCATACTGGGAGACTGTAAGTACTTCCTCTAACACAGTCCAAGGCCACAGACAATTAGGGCTGGGAACCACAAGACAAGGTGTGCTGGAGGAAAGCACAACAAAGAATCCCTTTTCTCCATTCTGTCATAAGCACTGCTTGTCCAGGCATCAGAATTTAGTCCAGTTTGTCCACAAATGTTAAATTTCCAAATGCTTTTGTGGCTTTTTTTTTTTTAGGATTACACCCACAAGAAGTTGAGAAAGCTTCTCTAACACTAGAGCTCAAGAAAGCTGCAACCTTCTGTCAGGGAGTGCTATCTCTTGCCAAATCATTACTATTCAGTGTATTAAGTGTTTTGTTTTGTCTTTTTGTTTGCTTGGGTGGTTTGTTTTGGGGTTTTGTTTGGTTTTTTAAGTTAACTTTTATTTCAGGGGATCATCTTAAAGCAAAGATGCAACCTCATTCACCTGGACTGTAAACACATTATAGCTATTTTAAACTGTAGAAATTATCACAAGCTGAGAGGAAAAACTGCCATGCTACTTTTGGAATAGACAGCTTTTTCAAGACAACACATAAAAAAGGCTTACTTTTCCTTGACTGCATTTCAAACTGACTCAGAAATTGTTTATTACATGGAGTTACAACAGGATTCTGCCCATGCAATTCTCTTTTAGGCAACAAATCCATCAACTTTTTGGAAGATGCTTCCGATCCCACACCCACAAGGGCAAACCTGAAAGGAAGGGGGAGGAAAAAAAATAAAGAAGTTGCACCACAATTTTTCCATTTCCTGAATATCTTGAGGCCTCATGGAAAAGGTTACACACAGTAAACAAAAAAATACCTGAAAACTAGATACAGAAACTGTCCCATAGGTTGCAGTCCAGTTTTCAGAACAAATAAAATAACTCATTCTAGGACATAAGAACCACCACAAGTACAAGATGCATCAAAGTATATCACAACAAAGGCACCTTTTTCGTGGAGTATCACTATATATGAACTCATGTGACCAAGTTATTATTAAGCATTTACTGTGTTCTCATTACTTCTAAGGAGAGGAAAAGACATTTATGCAAAGATTAGGCTGCCAGTGAAAAAATGGGCTTAAGGACTCACTTTCAGCAGTTAACGGAAAACAAAGATGTAAATTAGATTTAATAATGGCAGCTGGGGGAAGTATCACCTCACTATCACACAAACTGAAATCTAGGAACAGCCCGAATGAAGATGGCCAAAAAGACACAACTCACAAAATAATGAGACACACAATGCCATAGTAAAAATTTATGCCTGACATTTAAGTCATGAGTATGAAACAATATACACATTCATTGCTGCACATCAATAAAGACTATCAGTTCCCTTACTGACAGTTAAGAAAAGTGAAAATTCCTTTCCCCTTTCTACCCTCCCAAACTTCAGGCCATTTGCAGAACAAAAAAAATGAGGAGTTCTTACCCTTTAGACTGGCCATTAGCACGGTTCTCAAAAAATTTTATCTCCAAAATATCATTCACCCCCAGTGAATGAACGGCTTCAGTCAGGTCTTCATCTGTTGTCCACTGAAAAAGGTTTTTAGTATTCAGTTATGAAAGCTTATCTAAAACACCAGGAAAAGGCCAGCTAAGTTTTCCATGGATTCTTTTGGGGGTGTGAAGTTGATCAAGAGGAGTACTTTATTCAGGTTGTCAAAGTTTTCTGATTTTTGGCAAGCAGTCATTTGTACTTCACAATTCTCAGAAAATTAATCTAAAAGATATACACACTTGCCCATATGGTATACTGTATCACTCCATACACATAGTACACCAGTTACAGTATGCCCCAAAAAATTGGATTTGGATCCAAGTAACTTTTCTGAGAATATAAGGCTTAAACTGGACTATTCCAATAACTTACTTTTCCCACACCAAATCCATTTTTCCTCCCTGATTCTATTATTTCCACACAAATGTCAATTTAAAACACCATATTAACCAGGTGCTCTTTATGAGCTTTGACTACTGATACTTTAGTGAACTACATATTATGTGCACAAAACCAGCAGGATTTACAGACAAAAGGCAGAAACCTAGACAAAAACTACGCTTAGGAACAACTGCTTCCACTTAACCAAACCTACTTGCTGTAACTTCCTATTAATGACTATGTAACATTTAACAATTTCACTCCTCCAAAGATACACAATGACACTAACACTTACTGTTTTCTTCCTACTTCAGTAACTCCTAACACTTCTTTAAATTTCAAATGGGAAGTGCAAAGTAGGCTTTAAGGATTCTGAACTACTTATCTGACCTCACTCAAACCAAGGCTTCCTTTAAAAACTCAACAAATTAAATTTGTTTAGAACTAAATACAAAGAGAAGCCACAACAGCAACACTAAAGTAGATAAATGCACTTTGCGGCTCACTTGTGAAGCTAAATAATGAAAAATGGGCACAAATTGCATACCCGCTTTACAAATCTTGACACTTGACTTGGGTGAGTTCAGCTAATTCATGTGCTTTTTGCAGATGCCATTCATTTCAAAGTGGTACAACTGTTAAGTCAATAGCTGCTTTACTTACCTATTAGCTCCCGAAATTAAGATCCTGCAATAATTAATAAAAAAATCCAAACACCTCAGCACTCATAAACCATTCTTTTTCATGTTTAGCACTAGTAAGGAATTAATCAGAAGGGGAAAAACTCTGAATGAGAATTTTGCAAGTGTGGATCTAGAAGAACCAGGTATCAACTTCCTGTAATTCAGCTACTAACCAGCTCTTTCACTTTGTTTGCTTAACTGCAATTGAGTTTAAAATACTTTAGTGCTAGCAAAATTAAGTGTCTTAAGGGCAACTGCTGTTCAGTGAGTTATCCCACATCTGCAACACCTAGGAGAAATAAGCCTCAAGGCCAATACCTGAGAACAGTTTTGTGCAAGACTCACAGACAGGCAAAAAGGGAAGTGGAAGGCGGCCCTGGGAAAATATGGAAAGTAATTTCAAGAAAATCCCAGAGAACTTTCCAGATCCTGTTTAAACTAAAACCTGCAGGAAGAGTTTACTGCAATTTGGGTTTGTTCAGTAGCCTTAAAGTATCTGCAGACATAAAGTATTTCAGTTTAAGTTTGTTTTCTTCTGCCATTCAGTTTTCTGAAAACCTTAAGAAGATGACAGTAGCACAAATAACCCTTCGTAGTGCTTAAAATGTAAGAGGAAACTTAAAATTTTGTATTTACTGAAGGTTTCCTTGATTTTGAGACATCAAGACAGCTCCAGTCAGACTCACTGCATTTCAGGGGTTTTTGGTGTGTTTTTTGTTTTGCCTACCTGTTTTGCTGTATGCTCAGCATTGCATATAAACCAATTTTAAAGCCAAAAATATTTACAAAGAATTACATTCATAATTTAAGAATTCCTGGCTACACATAAGTAGTAATAAGCTACTTACCCAAGTGAGATTTCCAATGTACAAGGCAATTCTCTTTCCAGTATATGTATAGACAACATTTGGTGCAGCTCCTTTACCTACATCATCCCCAACAGATGGTGGGAGAGAATCCATGTAATCACGATCTTCTGGAGCATCTCCATTATTTGCAGATGGAGAAATTACATCATCATACAAATCAATTTGATCATGGCCACCATATTCAGCTTCCTAAAACACAAAAAGACATCCTAATTATATTTAACATTAAACCTCTTGAAACTTGCTTGAAACAAAACACTGTGGTAACTGCCACATTCCACAGACATGGTAAGTCTGACCCAACACCTATGTAACATCCCTGCTGAAAAGCTAATCCCTGGTTCCATTCACATTAAAGTATATAGAATTCTCATGACTTCTACCATATTCGAAACTGACAGGAAGAAAAAATCCCAAACAACCAAAACCCTAAAAGCACTTCTGCCCACTGTTCTGCATTACAGTACTTCAGCCCTTGTAATATGAACAGAAATCCATTATCTTGAACTAAAACCAAAACACAGCAGTGTACCAGCTACTTGGAAGAAAGTTAACTCTATCCCAGCCAAAATCGAGACAGTATCCATCCCTCTCTCTCTATCATTTGTGTCATGCCAGAGCCCCCCACTTTCCAATGCATCCCAGTTAACCACCATCACTGTTCCTGTCTTTTTATAGGTACACAAAAATATCATTCCCCTAGTCAATGGGGCATCTCTGTAAAATGCCTGTTGCATCCATTTAATCCATGGCTTTGGGCTCCATCACAGCAGTTTTTCAAGTCATGAAAGATGGTGTGTGGTGGTGTACTGCTGCATGCTGAAGCCAGTTCTGGTTCTACCACCACTGCTATGTCTGGTATCACAGATCATTCTATATTAATCTGGGTGCTTTTTATTGTAATACCATTGATATGGCATAGAGCCATCACACAAGTGATGATATACAGTGCTATTAACATCATTCATACATGATATATAACAATTAACATCATGCAATTTAATTCACTGGCTATTCTCAACCAAAATCAAGTCTGCTCAAGGCAGCCATCGGACTTCACATCCTCCCGCATTACTTATCAAGTGCACCCAGGTCCTTGAGCAAAAGCAATGCCACAGGCAAGTTTGCCTCTGCCTAAGTCAGGAACAACGGAGACTGCTTCCCCTAGCGTATTTTATATATGTGCTACAGGAATTTTATCCCCTTCTACATTACATGAAAGTTTTAATTGGGCTAGACCAGACCAATCGGCAGATCCTCTAGTGTTAAATAATCAGGTGGCTTTTGCTAAATGTGTATCCCAATGTTTGAAGGCGCCACCACCCACTGCTCTCTGCAGTTTTTGACAGTCCTTTGTATCACTCTTTTTCCCAGAGGCTGGTGCATGATACCCACTCAATACCATGCTCTTTGGCCCAAGTCAATGAGGTTGTTTTTGATGTAAGTCCCACTGTCTGACTCACTTCTTTCTGGGGTACCATGTAACTCTAAGACTCACTTCTCAAGACCCAGGACAGTGTTCTGGGCAGTGGTGAGGGGCACAGCATATATTTCCAGCCATTCAGTGGTTGCTTCCACCATTGTAGGCACATGGCACTTGCCTTGGCAGGCTGGTGGGGGTGTGATACAGTCAGCATAAAGTACTGGCTGCTCTTCTTGTTCAGCAATGTCCAAGGCCAGCTGGATGGCTTTCACCTCGGCAAACTGACTTGACTTGCCTCCTTCAGTAGCTTCTGCATCTTGTTAAGAAAATATAGCTGTTTTCCATCTCCAATGTTTTCCTGCAGTACAGCAGGACCCATCAGTAAACAAGGCATATCGCTTTTCACTTTCTGACAGTTTATTATACTGTGAGGCCTCTTCAGCACGCATCACCTTTTCCTCTGATGGCATTCCAAAATCTTTACACTCTAGCCAGTCCATGATGGCTTCTAGAATTCCTGGATGACTGGGATTTCCTATTAGAGCTCCATGTGTAATTAGTGCAGCCCACTTACTCCATATAGCATCGGTTGCATGATGTGTAGAGGAGACCCTGCCTTTGAACATCCAGCCCAGTATGGGCAACTGGGGTGCCAGGAGGAGTTGTGCTTCAGTGCCAAGCACTTCCAAAGCAGCTCAAACTCCTTCATAGGTTGCCAGTATCTCTTTTTCAGTTGAGGTATAGCTGGCCTCAGATCCTCTGTATCCCCCAACTCCAAAAGCTGAGGGGTCAACCTCGAGTCTCCCCTGGAGATTTCTGTTAGAGGCTCCAGGTAGGACCTCTCCCCAGCTGCAGTGTAAAGCACTTTTTTCACATCCTGCCTGGCCCAGACTGGCTCAAGGGCTACTGCATGAACTATCTCTTGCTTAATTTGTTCAAAGGCTTGTTGTTGCTCAGGGCCCCATTTAAAATCCTTCTCCTGGGTCACTTGACAGAAAGGGCTTACTATAAAACTGTACTTTGGAATGTGCATTCTCTATGGGGCTATTAAAGGGTAAGCAGATCCCACTGACCACTCCATGTCTCTCCAGCTGACAAATGAGCTTATGGATGGGAATCAGGGAGTCTCTGTTGGTACCATCTTGCCACCAGGTGCACTGGTGCGGTATCAATCATCACATGCTGTTCTTCAACCCTCAGCAACCCCACAACAGAAGGGTCCTCTGAGAGACCAGGAATGTGGACAGCTGCTTACTTAGCTCCACCTCCAAGGTAGCTATACTGAAAGCTCACCAGTACCCTACTGTGTCCTCAAAATACCCTCTATGCCAAGGATACACAGAGTCTCTGGGCCAGTCACAAAGGGATGCTCTTCCCACTCATTATCAGTCAGGCTGATCTTAGTCTCCAATACATTCAGCTGTTGGGACTCCAACACACTCTCTACAAATTTCCACCACACACGTTGCACACACTGGAGTTCACCTGGAGTGATGGGTGATTGTGTGTTGTTCAGGTCATAATAAATCATGTAACACCGCTAATTCCCATAGGGACTGGATACTGCTCTCCATGGTGGCCCACTAGCCTAAGTGACTTATAACACCTTCCTTACAGGGATAACTTTCCTTCACACTTGACAGGAGTCACCTTCAGAGTATGAGGACTTGTGTCTCTTTTCCAATCACCTTATCAATGCCCCTTTCTTAGGAAGTGATCCCACCTACTTGGCTTCCCTACCCTCTACTTTCACTAGTATCATTCTGGTTTGAACACCCCAAGGATATTCAACATTTTCAGAATTCCCAAAGGCTCTTGTAATCAGAATGGAGAAGTGGAACATGTCTCCTCATAGGTTGGCTCTCCGAAGAGAGAAGTTTACAGGTGTCATTATTAATCGTTTTCAACAGATGGCTTCTGAAGTACAGAGGTAATGTCAGTGCTGAGTACAAATACCAGATTAGCTTCACAACCAGCAATTCTATCCTATTGTAAGCCAGTGTTCCAAAGTACCACAAAATAACCTCAGCCCAGCCCCCTGAGATGATACACAGCGAACCAGCAAATATACTGCAAGTAAGGTGCTACAGAACACAACTCTGAGAACAAGCACAACTACTTTGAGAGCAAATAAATCAACATTGTGACCAGCAACTATTAAACCAACGCAATGAATGCTTGTAACAAATTGTTTTAGCAAGCTCTGATCAGATCTGTCATTATCTCAACACTTCATTGTCCCAAGCTGGGCATCAAGGACTCTTGTGGTTATTCCCAGTAAGCAACTAAGTACCACACAGCCACATGCTCACTCTCCTCACCCTGATGGGATGGGGAGAATAATTGGGGAAAGATAAAACCTGTGGGTTGAGATAAGAACAGTTTAATAACTGAAATAAAACACAATAATGATGATGATGATAATAATAACTGAAAGGAAGATAACAAAAGAAGAGAGAGGAATAAAACCCAATAAACAAGCGATGTGCAATACAATTGTTCACCAGCTGCTGACTGATGCCCAGCCTTTCCCCGAGCAGCAATCAGTATCTCCTGGGCAACTTCCTCCAGTTTATGTACTGGGCATGACATGCTGTGGTATGG
Organism: Bolborhynchus lineola; assembly: GCA_025448015.1. Taxonomy (NCBI): domain Eukaryota; kingdom Metazoa; phylum Chordata; class Aves; order Psittaciformes; family Psittacidae; genus Bolborhynchus; species Bolborhynchus lineola. The sequence goes on from JAOEHX010036210.1 coordinate 8,637, forward strand.
AGAGCCCCTTTGGCTAGTTAGGTCTGGTGTCCTGGCTCTGCTCCCTCTGGCTTCTTGTGCCCCTCCTCACTGGCAGAGCATGAGACTGAAAAGTCCTTTATCAGAATAAGTGTCACATAGCAACACCTGAAACATTGGTGTTATTAGCACTATTTTCAAACTAAAGCCAAAACACACCACTCTACTAGTTACTGGGAAGAAATTAGCTATGCCAGCCCAAACCAGGACAGCAAGTAACATGCAAAATGAGAGGCTAACATCTGCTTTCAAGCAATTTTTTTCCCACCAAACACTTGGTAGCAAATAGACCATGCTTCTAGAGGAGCCCTACTGACAAACACAATAGTCTACCTTTCAGACTATTACTGCATTCCTAACTTGATTTTTATCTCCTCATTCACACACAGGCAGACAAGGGCAGAAATCTATTTTGTTTCACTGAATTTAATGAACCCAAGAGTTTGTGTTTATTAATCATTTACTTATTCATGGGCTCCAGGGGAACTATTTTACAGCATCACAGCTGCCTCTGGAATATTTTAGTTCAGAAAAACATCATGAGGTTTTGGAGTAAATCAGTCCCTTCTCCCTTAGGTAGATAGAGGGGCCTGAGCCCCAGCTGCATCAATTTGCTGATGTGCTACTACCAAGCCATGTTACCTTGATTGCAGACACAGCTGTACTGCCATCACAATTTAGAGGACAAAACATGCTGACTGCAAACAATAATAATCTCCTTCACAAAAACATACAAAAAACTTTTATTAAAACACACTGTAACCTTAATCAGTGGGGTCAATTTCAAATATAAATGAAGCTGGATGTTGTATATTTGCATGAAGAAACTCTTTTAAAATAAATTCTTTTGATATTTGCCATTTTTCATCTTATATACTGTCACTCATCATATTCAATGGTGTTCAATTCCACAATGGGATGCTGCTGTCCTTTTTTACTGTGCTAGCAGCCACTTGTGGTAGAACAGCTCAATCTGTGAGAGGGAGTAGCACTATCTAAATGTCTGCTGACAGGAAGGCAGTAACTCCTCGGTGGACAAGAGTGGTCCAACAAAGCTTAGCAGAGTTTAACAGTGTTTAAAGTTAACCTTCAGCTTTTATATTTACTTTTACAGGATGCTCTGCAACATGGAAAATCTGGATTTCAAAAGCCTGCAGAGCACTCCTGGATTCTTCCACCCTGATCCAGAACAGCAACCACTTCAACAGATCCTGATATCAGAGATATTTCAGCACCTGATAGCTTGTGAATCTGTATCTAGAAACCCACACAAGCATCCTAAATAGAATAGTTCAAGGTACCAAATATGGTGACTAGAGTGAATAAAGTTGGATTCCACAAAAAACAGGCTGCAAAGCTAGCAATCGTGGTTAAAAACTTAACATAGCTGCAACCATCATCAGATGATCAGCTTTCTTAAACATGAAAACATTACCACTGCTACGCATACAGAGTATCACTAAAATAAACAAAAAAAAAAAAAAAACAGATTAGCAAAGTTTTGGAATTGTCAATCAAACAGATTTGATCTACAGTAAACTGTACTGTCCCAATACACTCTAAACCTCAACAGAAAGTCTCTCTTTCAAGTTTATCATCATTAAATAAGGGCTTCTTGTTTTCACCTAGTCTGTCCAGTCCTCTATCTCAGTTTGATTCCTTCTATCATCACATCTAATGAAAGCGGGCTCAAAATACTGCCTGGGACAGGCCTAAACACCACATCTTACAGCAAGATTAAGGATGAGATCACAAAACAATTAAGGAAACCCTCTGCTAAACGTGCCGTAATTCTAGTCATCTGTGCGTATGGGTGATGACTTCAGGGAAGTAGGATTTATAGTCCTGGTAGGCAGATCCAAACAGGCAGCCACTAGTCTTTCAGCAGATGTACACTAACCTATCTCCCTGAGAAGGCTGAGGTCAGCATTGCCAAAATACCAGAGTAGGCAGCAGTTCACTGCTCTGCAGCACTTCCCTAGTGCAAGAAACTCCTCTGAATCATACCAAGTTTCTATCACATCAGCTTTCTGGTCACCATCAAAGAAGGGAAAGAATTATTAGAGCAACACAGTCTGCATACAATTTTTGGTGGGCATGCAGTGCCCGATAGCATCAGTGACTTGATTTAAATCAAAAATGACAATAGAAAATCCAACATCGCTCCCCATAATCTCTTCTTACATTGTGCTGCTTTGGTAACCGACTGAATTCCATTTTGGCTACAAGTCTATCAACAAGGTATGTGGTTAGACGATTAAGAATGATGAGTCAGCAAATGTAGAGGGAAGAGGAGGTGCCTCAATGGCTGTTACACAAGATTCAACAACCCTTTCTCCTTCATACGTGTACCATGGAAATTTACCTATGTACACCTTTCTTAGTTTTAGAAGAACAAGAAAAAGAATACAGGAAGTGCTACTTCTCTGGTCTCAGCTATTTTTACAAATGCTTTGCCTGTACCATAAACTGGTTTTGACCTCTTCCAACTTCCTCAGTTAAGAAAAAATCATCAAGCATGAGATAACATTATTTCTGCTCAATTATAGTAATTCACAATCTTACAGATAAACATGCTAAGAAACAAAGTTGGCATTGTTATTCTGGCCCCCAGCAATGCATTTCCAGAGTTCACACTTTAACAAGACCACCGACTAAAATACTAGATCATTTGCTCTGGAAAAATCAAGACTGAAATTCCACATGCTGCACTAGGGCTTGTGACTATCTGAATAAAAAGGGTACTTAAAAGATACACTTTCAAAGATTTATGTTAAACTAGCTGTTACACTTGCAGTTACTCAGCCCTTCCTCAGTATTCTGTCTTAATTACTGTTGCAGTGGTTTCCAACATTCAAATATAGAAGCAATACAAACACAGAACACCACACAGTCATGTCCAGAAGGGACAAACTGAAAGTATTACTTATTTTTGGAACTTAGCAGCTAGACTCCTCTCCTGCAGAGAACTGGTCACTCCCTTCACAAGTGCTGTTTTGAATACAGCTTTCCCCCAGCAATAAAATTTCTTTTAATTGTATATACATCTGAGACCTGCTTTTTCTGCATAGCTCTTTTCAGTGTAAGAGTTAAAACTCTAAATTACACCTTCGAAAAGACACAAAATCCAGTGATGCAAACAAAATTGCGTTTTTTAAAATTTAAAGAAATTCAAATTTTAAATTTAAAGAAATTAAATTTTAATTTTTTTAAAATGTAAAAAAATACTATTTTTTTCTGGGGAAAAAAACCCCAACACTCAAAAAACTTAATTATCCAGCTTCTCCCTTAGCACTTTTTTCATTCAAGTTACAATGTTTGTGCTCAAAAAATCAAATACATGTTAACATCCTCACTGTAAAAAAACCAAACAACAACAACAAAAAAAACAGCCCAAAACAAAACAAACCCAAAACCCAAGTCTGCAGGTCCTGAAAGATAACAACTTAAAGAGATAAGCAAAATTCTTCCTGGTCTTGATCAGCTGTCTGAGCACACAAACTGGAACCTTAACAGAACAGCAGTTGTTTGATGTTTCTAAAATAGCACGCTGCCTGTGGCAGAAAAATCCACCACGGTGGACAAGTCTGTTACACCAGAAGATTTACTTTACAGACCCACATGCTCTCAGCTTTACAACTGGCACACACTCCCTTGTCAAATAGAGTAAGTGAAAACTCACAAGCAGTCGAAAGTATAAATTAAATGTAGGTAATAGTGCTGCTTGCATTAGAACAAAACTAAGAGCAGATGAGACGGTTTCAAGTTTTCTCTGTAGTTTGGTATTTGCAAACATAAAAAGGTTATCTTTTCCCCTTGCTCCTTTGAGCAGGTCAACTGAAATGACCATATACATACGTAA
>JAOEHX010036212.1:0-10624 GCA_025448015.1 Bolborhynchus lineola
AAGAGGGAAAAGCAAATTGTTGATGTACCAAGGCTGGAAGGGTCCTGTCTGTGCTGTGCAGCTAATTTCCAGCCTGACCTCTTGCCTTTAGCATCACCCAATGGTTCCCTATGGGACTTGCACCTCCTCTAACTGGTCCTTTCCCGCAGCACGCAGCCCTGTCCGGAGCCCGGCCGCCGGTGCCGCCTTCCACCGCTCCACGGAGGACCTGCGGATGCGGCAGAGCGCGAGCTACGGCCGCCTGCGTAAGCTGAGGAGGATGCTGGGGAGGTGGAAACAGGCTTAAAAGAAACAGGGAGATCAAAATCTCGTTGTAATTCCTTGGGGATCCCACCCCAGCCGTCGGTGAGATGGAGTTTGTGTAGCCACAGGTTGGCTGGTATCAGTCAAGCTCATATTCTTGGGTTTTCATCTTACTGCACCTGGTTTGCAAGCTTAGCTGTAATAAATAGCATGGTTTTTACCCACATTGAAGTCCTCCCACTACGTTTTCATCTTGCACATGGGGCAGGAATTCAGCTGTGCATCAGGGGATAGTTTTCTCACCTTTGAAGACAGGCTGAGAACATTGGGGCTGTTCAGCCTGGAGAAGAGAAGCTGCGTGGAGACCACAGAGCAGCTTCCAGTGTCAGAAGGGGGCTACAAGGATGCTGGAGAGGGACTCTTCATCAGGGACTGTAGTGATAGGACATGGGGTGATGGGTTCAAAGTGAAACAGGAGGGATTTAGGTTGGATATAAGGCAGAAGTTCTTCCATGTGAGGGTGGTGAGGTGCTGGCACAGGTTGCCCAAGGAAGTGGTAAATGCTTCATCCCTGGCACTGTTCAAGGCCAGGTTGGAAGGGGCTTGGAGCAGCCTGCTCTAGTGGAAGGTGCCCCCACCCATGCCAGGCAGTTGGGACTGGATGGTCCCTTCCAACCCAAACATTCCATGATTTTCTCTCTCATCTCCATCAGGTCACGCGCAGAGTCGGAGCATGAACGACATCTCAGACACACCGAGCACCGACCAGGTAATCACTCCAAAACCATTAGTGCAATGATGTGAGGAGCATCTGGGACATGGAAGGGAGTCTGTGGTTGTGAAGGTCCATGTGAGCCTTGTGCAGCTTCAATTGGTCGATAACCGCACAAATTCCTAATTAGGGAAATGCATCCATGTATCGATCTCAGCTGACTCATGGGGAAGCTGTCCCAGAAATAATACCTGTGAATGCAGAGAGGGACATGTGAGGATGCTGATGTAGCTTGAGAGCCTCAGGGTGGAGGAAACATTCCTTAACAACTTTAGGTAGGAGAGAAAAGGTTCTTGGAAGAGTTCTGGGATCCTAAAAAAGCCTGTGCTTTGCAGTTGGAGGGAATAAATCCCATCCAAGCACTCAGGACTGCAAACACGAATACAGATCTTGAGACAGTGGTCTGTAAATAGAGGCAGGTTCCATTTTTCCTTCCATTTTTACTATGATGGATGTGAATTTCATCTATTGGGAGCTTTCCCCCCCTTGGTTTGCTTTAAACTGGAGAGCTGGGAAGGAGCTGAGGCTGCTCGGGCAGTTTGTGGCCAGGTCTCTGCTTGGTGATGGATGGATCCATATGGTTTGTGCTGTTCTTCTGCTGGATGTCTCATTCCCATTGAGCCATTTCAGCTGGGAACTGTTGATGCATGCTATGGGCTTTGCTTTGTTTCTGTTTGTGGGATTTCAGCATAAACCTAAAGGAAAACTAAACAATGAGGGATAAGGTTGGACAGGGCCTTGAGCAATCGGGGCTAGTAGAAGGTGTCCCTGCCCGTGGCAGGGGGTTGGAACTGGATGAGCTTTAAGGTCTCTTCCAACCCAAACCAGTCTGAGATTCTATGGTAACAGCCTGCTTTTCCCCAGGGATGCTTGCTGGGGTGATGCAATTTAGGGGGAATCAAAGGATGGAAATTCATGTGTTGCTGGGAGCCATGGACATGCCAGGGTACAAGGAAAGCAGAAGGTTTCCAGGGCACCTTCCAAAATCAAAACTCTTAATAAACCAATCCAACTGCCCCAAACGAACCCCAAATCTCAGCCTCCAGCAGTGGGGTTCGGAGGGTTAATCCCAAAATATGCAAAGCATTTAGGTTTAATCACCCTATTAGACCCACTACAAAGGGACTTTTTAAGTGTTACATGAAGCTTAGTGGTCACTGTTAACTCCTGCTCTCGCTTATTCCAAGCAGCATTGGAGGAGTTGCTTTATTATTATGATTTTTTTCCATTTGGGTTTAAAAGATTAGAAAGGGGAGTGCTTGCTGCCCGGCTCACATGCCTCCCCTCATGCTGGCATATAGATTATAATAACACCCTGCCTGGGTTGGTATTGAACCCTTTTAAACTAATAATGAAAGAGCTGCAGGGGAGAAGAGACCCAGGGAATAAATCCATGCGTGAGGTTTCCTACTTCCATCATTTATTCCTGCTTGGAGGATGAGATTGAGGAGGAAAGAGCTCCAAAAGCATCCCCCATGCACAGCATCCAGTGGTGTTTCTGCATTGGATAGGGGAGGTTGGGGCTGGCTGCAGATAGACTTGCAGAAATGCAGGGATCCCTAGTTTTTGGCAGTGAATTCCATGGGGTTTTCCTTGTTTAGCACCTCCTGCAATCCACCCAGTTGCACATCGTACCAGGGAGCCCCGAGTGTGCGGTTTCAAGTTAATCTTGGACTTGGTGGTTTGGAGTAATTAAGAAATACAGCTTGATGAATCCTTGCTGGTTTGTTCTTGGGTATGGCTCTTAAATCCCACCTCTGGGAATCCTGGGACTATCAGAGATGAAGAAGTTTGAGCCTGCGGCTTCAGCTTTTGCATTTGCAGTGTGGAAAAGGGGGGGAAAAAAGCCAGATTTTGGCAACCACTCCCACCCCCAACCTTGACTTTCCAACAGCTGAAGAACAAGTTCATGAAGAAGATCCCCAAGGATGCGGAGGCCTCCAATGTGCTGGTGGGAGAAGTGGAGTTCCTGGAGAAGCCCTTTGTGGCTTTTGTGCGGCTCCTCCAGGCGACGATGCTGGGAGGGGTGACAGAGGTGCCGGTCCCCACCAGGTAAGCACAATGCCTTTGGGTCCAAAGTGGTCTCATGACACAGATGGTGGTGGTCCGAGGTTGCCACTATGGTGCCTTTCCCTTCACAGGTTCCTTTTTATTCTCCTTGGTCCCGCGGGAAAAGCCAAATCCTACAATGAGATAGGCAGAGCCATTGCGACTCTCATGGTGGATGATGTGAGTGGATGCATCACCTAGCCCTCACCAGGAACCCTATTGCCCTGTCACCCCACCAAATGAGCTTTAAAATCCCATTATAACATGGGACACATGTACTGGATGCTATTCCCAGGTTGACACCTCTCCTCTCTTGACCCCCAGCTCTTCAGCGATGTTGCCTACAAAGCCCGGGATAGAGAAGACCTGATCGCCGGCATCGATGAGTTTCTGGATGAAGTCATTGTGCTGCCGCCCGGCGAGTGGGACCCCAACATTCGGATTGAGCCACCCAAAAAAGTGCCCTCTGCTGAGAAGAGGTGGGTGGGAGATGTGGGGCTGGAGCCAACCCTGTGGCCATCCCCATCTCCGGGTTTGGAGACTCTGGAGCACAGCAGCTTTGTTTGCCTTCATCCCTAGAAATAATCCCTGCAGATGTTCCAGAAATTCAGCTTTTTAAACTTTTTTTCCCCCCAGAGCAGCTCAGAGCTGTTTCCACCTTTGGGCTGGGAAAATCTAGCTCTTGATCTTTCCACATTCACTCCAAACCCCAAGCTCTAATGAAGGTGAAGAACTGCACCATGGCCTTGGTCATGGGCCCTGCATCAAGACTGGGTTGGTAGGGCAGTGCCATGACCAACACTGGTGGCTTTCTCCCCTCAGGAAATCAGTTTTCTCACTGAATGAAGTGGGGCAGATGAATGGCACGGCCGGTGGGGCAGGCGCTGGAGCCGGTGGAGGAGGCAGTGACGATGGGGAGATGCCTGAAGTTCATGAAATCGGGGAAGAACTTGCATGGACCGGGAGGTGAGCAAGCACTCCACCACCCAAAAACCCATCAGTGTCTTCTCCTGGGTTACCCTGTGGTCTCAGGGGCATGGAGGGGTGAAATCCTTTTGGGCACAGGGCACCGGTCCTTCATGGTTTCTCCCCAGGTTTTGTGGTGGCCTCTATTTGGATATCAAGAGGAAGCTGCCCTGGTTCCCAAGCGACTTCTATGAAGGCTTTCATATCCAGTCCATCTCTGCCATCTTATTCATCTACCTGGGCTGCATCACCAACGCCATCACATTTGGTGGCTTACTTGGGGATGCCACAGACAACTACCAGGTAAAGTCCAAGGGGAGAGGGTTGCTTTGGCTTGGGGACAGTGGGATGGGATTGGATAGGATGGGATGGATCCAGCTTTAATGCTGGAAATGGAAATTCATTGCCAAGTGGGACTGGCAGTCCTGAAATACCTACAGAAGGGGAAACCCCATCTCAATTCCAACGCCAGGAGCAATGGGACAGGGTCCCAATCATCCAACAGATCCAAGCAGAGGTCCTTAGTTCCCAGCTCTGTCGGTGGGGCAGGTAAGGTGGCACAGCATCACCACAATGCTGGGTTTGATCCGTCCCCAGGGTGTCATGGAGAGCTTCCTCGGCACGGCAATGGCAGGCTCCATGTTCTGCCTCTTTGCTGGGCAGCCACTCATCATCCTTAGCAGCACCGGCCCCATCCTCATCTTTGAGAAGCTGCTCTTTGACTTCAGCAAGTAGGTGCTGGGAAATGCCAGAGGGAACCGGTACCCATCCGTACTGGGATTTGGGCTGTTCTCCAGCCCACAGCGTGCTCTCACAGGGCTGCTCTTCCCTTGTTCCTACTTTCAGAGGCAATGGCATTGACTACATGGAGTTTCGCCTCTGGATTGGCCTCCACTCTGCCCTCCAGTGCCTTATCCTGGTGGCCACTGATGCCAGCTTCATTATAAAGTACATCACCCGCTTCACAGAGGAAGGCTTCTCCACCCTCATCAGCTTCATCTTCATCTATGATGCCATCAAGAAGATGATCGGAGCCTTTAAGTACTATCCCATCAATTCGGACTTCAAGCCGGACTACGTAACCATGTACAAGTGCGAGTGCATTGCTCCCGACCCAGGTGAGTACACATCTGTTTTTTTGGGAAAGAAGAAGGGGTTGTGGGGTCCTCCTGTGAGTAAATCCCACTGGATCATTGGCTGAGGACATGGAAGGAGGCAGCTGCCTGGTCAGCATGGGGTAGAAAGACCTTGTCCCCCTCCTCCGAGGATTGTTTGGTGCAAGATGGAAGTAGAGCCTTGTTCCCCACGGATGGATGCGTTGGTGCTTGTCAGAACACAGCAAATGCTGCTGGAGAACTGGAGCCTTGGCCTGGAGCAGCCAGATCTAGATGGATAAAAAGGAAATATGGGGAAAAAAGGGACATTTTAGATCATTCCAGCCCGCTGCTGATGGAAACTTCTCCAGAAAATATGCTCGAGGGATTTTGTCCTATCCAATGTCTGCGACACCCCAGGATGTCTCACTTGGGTGTGGAAACCTCCTTGGACTGTTTTTCCTTCTCTTTCTTACTCCTTTTCATAAAGGAGAGGCCACTGAGCTCGGAGTAGGTGATCTTTCAATGGCTCCTCTGATTTTGCTCTTGGATAGATGTACTGGATGGTTCCCCATCCGAATTGCGCAGCTCAGATGCTCCTGTGGCCACCTAGAAAGGAGCAGAATCTTTGCTTTGGTCTAATGACAGTGACCACCTGCTAAAAGCTAAGTTTGTCAACAAAGTCTAAATGCTGATGATTTTTGGGAGTATCAGCTGCAGAGGAGGCAGAGAGTTGTGATAGTGAAGTTCTCACCAGCAATAAAAGCATCCGAGACCTGCATTCCCAATACATCCTTTGCTGCAAGAAAAGATCTTACTCTCCAGAATGAGAATAACATTTATTTAGTTTAATGTTGTTTTCCTGCTTGATTTCTGTTCATCAACCACCTGCTGAACAGCCTGATCCTGTTGGGTTTGGAAAGCCCTGCACACAGTAGAGACAACACAACCCTTCCCAACCAGAACCCTCCTAAATCTGACTTGCAGAAAAGCAAAGCCTGATGCCTGATTCCCAGGAGACCAAAATACCCCAAACAGGACTGTGACCACCTCCATCCATTCACACTGATGAAGATGAAGCCTTTAGCATCCAGGGAGGTCTTCCCCTTTTCCAAGCCCCATCCCAAGCAAATCCCAGGCTGCCAAGAGGCATTTGCACCCCAAAACCTGAAGTCTCTTTGCAACCTAGCCCCATTCCTTGCCCTTGCTGCCCTGGGCACCCACAGCAGTGATATCCGCATTGGATTTTCCATTCCTTTAGCTCTTGAGTTATGCCATTTATTTCCCCCAAAATCCTTTTTTTTTTTTAATCTTCTTTTTTAATCAGTTCTGATTTTTGATCATTATAACTGATTTATCCCATATTTGTCTCTGCTGCACACATCAATTTGGGCTGATTTCAATCTCAAGTGAGTATCACCTTCTAAATATTAAAACTCTCTTAATCTCTGATACTCTTCCCCCATGGGGAGGTTTTGCTGTTCTATTTTTTCCCCATGTATTTGGCTTTTCTCTCTGCTCTGCTAAGAGGGATTCTGTAGAGCTTTGTGGCCCTCTTTTACCCTGCCACCAATGGGATGCTGGCCTTTAAGTTGTAGAAGTCACAAATAAGGCTGGTTTCTGGCAAAGTAAAAGGTTATGGAGGAATAATAATAATAAATTAATAATAATATTAATAATAATAATATAATGATTATAATGCTGTTTCCTGGAGCCTGGTTTTGGCAGCCCCAGGTCTCTGTGTCTAACCCAGCAATCGCTTCTCCTTCATTAATCCTCGGCACCAGGGATGGAAGCAGCAGGTTGGGGCAGCCAAAATTCCCACATGGCACAGGAAGAGGATGGAGCAGTGGGAAGAGGGTGGGGCAGAATGGTCCTGGACCCTGCTTAGGGGCACCACTAAAGAACGTGGGTGCTCCTGAAGCTGTGGAGCTGCATCACCCGAAGAGCTGCGGAGCTGCTTTTTGCACTGGAAGCCAAGGTGCCGGGGGGTAGAAGTGATGGAATTTTCTGCAATGAGACACCAAAACACACCTAAAATATTATAAAAACCCCAAAAAAACCCAAAATAACAAATTTCAGGAGCAAATTGGACATAATTGGCTGCTGCCTCCCAAAACAAGGCTGTATTTCCGGTCTACCCCCGTGGTTTGAAGACGTGGATGTCAGGATGCTGGTGGCTTCCTCAGGAAGCTCCTGAAACTACCTTCATCCCCCTGGGTACTTCCGAGCCCTGGAGGGAGAAGCTGCTGAAGGAGAATCCGTGTTCTCCACCAGCACTTGGAATTAATCAGGGAGAAGTGGCTGTGGGGTTAGAACCAGGGGGTTTTCCTCATCTGTGCTTGGGATGCTGATCCCTGTGCGGCTCTTGGAGGATGTGCTCAATCCCACATTTGCTTTGGCACCGGCTGGGCTCAGCTGGGCCTCTCTGGGTGAAGCCCGGCTGCTTTGAGTGCCATAACCTCGATATTAGCCAAAAACCTCAATAACAAACTCCTTTCCCGCAGCCAATGCGACCTTGTTCGATGCTTCAGCTCCAGTGGCACCAAACACCACTGATGTTTCTCTGGTAAGCGAGTTTGCTCATCCTGGTGGGAAATCTGGGATAAGGGAGGGCAAATCCAAAGGACTTGTGCATCTGGGGAGCGAGGCGTGCTGGCTTTAGTGAGGGAAATGCAGGATCCATATTGATTTGAGTTCATGGCTCAGCTCGGCAGCACCAAATCCCCACATTTTTACCCAAATTGCTAAGCAACTCCAGGATTTTCCTGCAGGTTTGGGGTTCCCAATGGCAGGAAACTGAGAATACCCTTTTCCTTCGACTTAAAACCCTAATTTTGCTCTTTTTGGCTGGGAAATCCCCTTTCCCCTGAACACCACAATCCCCTAAATGGCTAATTTTGCTTTTTGGGCTTGGAAATGGCCCTTTCCCAGCCCACTGCAATTCCCTAGAACACTAATTTTGCTGTTTTGGGGGTTTTCTCCCCAGTACAATACTATTAACCTCACAGCTCTGGACTGGACTCAGCTCAGTAAGAAGGAATGTCTCAAATACGGTGGCAGCTTGGTCGGGAAATCCTGTAAGTTCGTGCCCGACCTGGCCCTGATGTCCTTCATCCTCTTCTTTGGGACTTACTCCATGACCTTGACCCTGAAGAAATTCAAGTTCAGCCGCTATTTCCCCACCAAGGTAAGGGAAGTGCCAAGTTTTACCTTCTTCTTTTCCTAAAGAGAGGACAAATGGGAGCTGGTGGTCTCCTTGCTGGATGCAAATTGCTCCAGGAAAAGAAATCCCTGTTTTTAGGTGCTGGCAGTGATTAGCGGAATCCTCCCTTATTTGGGATCCTTCTGGCTGCTGATTTGGCTCTTGCATGCTGAATAACCCATTCCCAAAGCGGAAAAACATCTGCATTTTGACAGTGATACCCAGGTTATCCGTGAGTGAGCAGAGCTGGGAAGCCCCAGGGAAGGATGCTGAAGCAGGAGCAAATCCCCATCCCATTAATCACTCTCTCCATCCCATTAATAACCCTCAGCATCCCATTACTTACCCTTTCCACCCCCATTTCCCTGTCTTGCTTCCAGGTCAGGGCTTTCATTGCTGATTTTTCCAATGTCTTCTCCATCCTGATCTTCTGCGCAGTGGATGCCTGTTTTGGACTGGACACCCCTAAACTCCACATCCCCAGTATCATCAAGGTTCGGCTGCTCCTCATCTCTCCATCCACACTCTCTTTCCAGCTCCTCAATAGTTTTCGGGATAAAACGTGGCTCCTGCAGTGTCCAGGCACCTTCTTAGAAGCTACTTTGTGTTTTCTGAGGGAATATTCTAATTCTGTGACTTATTTTCCTCCTGTTTTTCTTTTCCTTCCCTTTTCTCTTTCATTCTTGGCAGCTGCGTAAACTTATTAGTGATTTCTCTATCTTTATGTCCATACTAATGTTTGTGGGGCTGGATGTGCTTTTTGGACTAAACACCCCAAAGCTTCAAGTGCCTACTGATTTTAAGGTAAAACAAACCCCCTTTGTAGTAAAACATTGCCCAAAATGTCTTCCCACCCCTGCCTCATGTGCATGATGTGGGGAATCCCAGTGAGCATCAAGGCAAAATCTAGGGTTGAGGCATGTGGATGCCGGGGGTGGTTTGCATGGCAAATGTGTAGTGGTGGGATTCTGGGATGGATACAGGATCAGAGAATCAACCAGGTTGGCAAAGCCCTTTAAGCTCATCAGGTCCAACCATTCCCAGCACTGCCAAGGCCACCACTGGCCCATGGCACTGAGGGCCTTGGCTCCATGGTGTGTGAACACTCACAGGGATGGTGACTCCAGCACTGCCCTGGGCAGTTCCAATGCCTGAGCACCCTTTGGGCAAAGAATTGTTCCTCATCTCCCTCTAAACCTCCCCTGGTACAGCTTGAGGGCGTTTCCTCTTGTCCCATCCCTTGTTCCTTGGGAGCAGAGACCAACCACCAGGACAGGACAATGTGCAAAGGCGATGGGGTTCAGGGTGATGTAGGGCTTCCCAAAATGTCAGCTCTGTGATTTTCTCCCTCTCTGACCCATTCCGGGCTCAGCTATGGTGTCCAACCCCCTTCTCTTCCCCCTCTAGCCCACCCGTGTGGACCGAGGGTGGTTTGTGTTTCCCTTTGGGAAGAACCCGTGGTGGGTTTACCTGGCGAGTGCCCTGCCCGCCCTCCTCGTCACCATCCTCATCTTCATGGACCAGCAGATCACAGCCGTCATTGTCAACAGGAAGGAGCACAAGCTGCGGGTGAGCCGGGACTCGTCCCACGCTGGGGGACAGAGCATCACTTTGCGTACCGCCTGCATCTCTACGAGCACCCACTTTTGGGTGCTGCTGCAAGGCACAGGGGGGGTTCACCCTGGCTGTGCAAAGCAGGAGCTCTCCCTTTCCTTTCAAGCTGTATTTCTGGGGTGACAGAGCCCACAGGGTGTTAAATTCATCTGATGTGGTGGTGGTGGTTGGGGGGATATGGGGTGTGTTGCAGCAGAGCAAAGGGCAGCAGGAGGATGCAGGGTGCACTGCGTGGGATGCAGGGCACAGCATGGCAATGTAGGGTGCATTAGGGGGATGTATGAGAGCCATGTGGGGTGCTGCAGGGTGCACCATGGCAATGTGGTGGGGCGCATCAGTGCAAAGTGGATTGAATGAGAGTGGCGCAGTGTGGTTTAGGGTAGTGTGGGGTGATGCAGGGTGCACTGTGGGGGTCATGAGGATAACGCAGGTTGCTTCAGGATGACTTGAGGTGTTGTGAGGTGATAATTTGGGGTGCATCAGGCTGATGCAGTGTCAATGAAGAAAAGTGAAGTGCTTCAGGGTCATGCAGGGTGCACCATGGCACTGCAGGGTGCATGAGGATGATGCAGGGTGCTCTGCAGTGATACAGGATGCTTCAGGGTGACGTGGAATGCATCGATGCAATGTGAGGTGCATCACAGCAATGATGGGTGTACCGGGGTGGTACAGGGTGCAATG